>CM037631.1:79039977-79108048 GCA_015227895.2 Colaptes auratus | reverse complement strand
GCAGCTGGCCAGGTCTGAGATTGCCCTTCCCCCTGGCCTTGGCATAGCCAGGCCCAATCCGGGAGACTTGTCCCCCCAGTTACCAGTGGCAATGAGGAAGAAAAGAGGAGTGCCAGGATCCCACTGATGTCTTATAGGGCAGCCGGCATTATGGGATGAAATACCTTGCTTCCTGTGTCCACCCACTGGCTGGACTCCCTCGGGACACAGGAAGCGTTCCTCATGTGGACACAGCAGGGGGCACCTGCCCAAACTGCTACAGCCTAGCAGGAGCAGGGAAGTAATTGTACCCCTGTATTCAGCACTGGTTAGACCACAACCTGAGTACTGTGTCCAGTTCTGGGACCCTCAGTTTAAGAAGGACATTGAGACACTTGAACATGTCCAGAGAAGGGCAACAAGGCTGGTGAGAGGCCTTGAGCACAAGCCTTATGAGAGAGGCTGAGGGAGCTGGTTGTTTAGCCTGGAGAAGAGGAGACTCGGGGGGACCTCATTGCTGTCTACAACTACCTGAAGGGTGTTTAGCCAGGTGGGGTTTGTCTCTCTCCCAGGCAACCAGCACCAGAACAAGAGGACAGAGTTTCAAGCTGTGCCAGGGGAAGTTTAGGCTTGAGATGAGGAGAAAGTTCTTCACAGAGACAGTTGTTAGCCATTGGAATGTGCTGCCCAGGGAGGTGGTGGAGTTGCTGTCCCTGGAGGTGTTCAAGAGGGGATTGGACATGGCACTTGGTGCATGGTCTAGTAGCATGACATCTTGGGACAGGTTGGACTTGATGATCTTTGAGGTCTTTTCCAACCTTATTGATTCTATGATTCTATGATTCTAAACAATTTGAGATATTTTGAAATGTATCCTGCAGAACAAGTAATGCTGGCTATGGCCATGAGTGAATCCTAAAGCCCTGGAAATTTATACACACTGCTCACTTGAATCCAAAGGGGTTTGGGCTTTCCAAAGTGTTAGACATAAATTTGAGCGAATCAAATAGGAATATCTCAATAATGCTAAAAGCGAAAGTGTTTAACTAGTAGAAAGCATATTTTTATTTTTATTTTTACTTTCCCTCACTAATAAGGTATTCAGAATTTTCAAAAATGTTTTATTGTCTCTGTGTATTCCCCTTCTCCTTTTCCTTACCATTCCCACCTTTATGTATTTATTTCTTCACTTATATATTTTGCAGACAGCTTATAATGACACAGTCAATTTACCAATATGATTTTATTTCACTGTACCATGCAAGCAAACACAGGGTACAGTGGGTGCATACCACCCATATTCCTCTCCCTCACACAGGGGAGAATCTGTTCCTCATGGCTGAAACCCAGGCCTGGACAGAGGAGGAGAGTTTTCCTCGCTTCCCTGAGGCCTTTGCTAGTTTCACCCACTGACCTTGGCCATCTTCAAATGCCCAATAAGACTTAAGAGCTGAGCAAGCAAACGCTTACTCTTTCTTTTGTTCACCAGTTCATCCTTATCTTTTGCAGGACAAATTGCTTTATGCTTCCTTTTCCTTGCATCATCGCAAGCACATACAGGACCCCAGCACATCATCTCCCAGAAAGGAAATACAACATTACACAGAAAGGGAAACACAAAACAAAAAACAAAATAAAATTTACATAAAACTCTCTTAACAACTTCGAGCCTTAACTAAATCCTCTTCTCATGTCTGTTTTGTCAACTGCCAAATTAACTGTCTTAATTAAGACAGCTGCTTTCACTGTCCCACATTGGTGCCAGAAAGTATGCAATGGTTTAGCACCAGGGCTAAAATGCCTGCTCTCCCCAACACAAAAGTGAGGGGTAAAAGTAACACACAACTCAGGGCTGAGATAAAGAGATAAGAGTTTATACTAACATGAAATACCATAATCATAATGCATATTTACTTTAGCTAAGAATCTGATACATTTAATAATACAGTGCATGATTGCCTTAGCCTATTTGCAGCCCAAGTGTAGTGAAACACAGGGGAAAAAGCAGCATAAATCAGAAACCCAAAACCAGCAGCTACCAGACTCCCACTCTTTCCACCGCCATACCTGCAGGAAAAAGCCCACACCCAAGATGTTGGACCCAGAAGCAGTAGAGGGAACAGGAAGGCTCTCATGCTGCAACCTGAACTTCAAGCCCCTAATACTTTCTCCAGTTAGCACTTGCACTTTTTGAAGCTGGCCTGACTGCACCATGATATGAATATCAGCAGCAGTTTCAACTTAATCTGTGTATTATGATTATTAATATTTAATAATAGGCAGAACAATTAATACAACCATTAATAACTTCGTTAATAACTTTGTTAATGCAAAACTCATGCCGCAATATTAATAAAACTATTTACAGATTTATAGTGTTCAATTGTGGTTATTTACACAGGGAACAGACTATTTAAACAGTTTGAGCAAACCCAGAATTACAGCAGTAATTTAAACTAGGACACAGATTAGTCGGCAAAATGGCAGTTCACCCATAAGGGGACTTTAGGCAACAGAACATTTTAAGCAGAGACTTGAGAGAAAACTAAATCTTACATATTTACTCATGGCTGTGCTGCTTTTAGTACATTATCTGTCTGGGCTGATTTGAAATAGCAGGAAACAAAGAGAAGATGATGTCTACCAAGCTAGAGGCTGTCGCTGGGGAAAAGCCTTCCAACTTTGTAGCTTTTTTTTCTGAGACAGATGTGTTTCTAGGAAGGTTGTTGTTGCCAGGGCTTCTCTGTGTGGTTCCTTCTCTGAGGGAAAGGTCCCTTCTGCACAGTACAGGCAAGCAGCTGGTGCAGCTGGCAGCAAGTTGTGCTTGGGGTAACTTGCCTATTTGCAGGGCAAGACTCATGAGTCTGGACCAGCTTTTGTAGCTGAAGCTTTTGGCTTGGCAGCTGTATAGCTTGCCTGCTATAAGAGGCTTTTTAAGCCATAACCTCAACAGCAGATTTTGTTGACTTTTCAGGTACAGCACAAGGCAGAACAAAGCAACTTGTTTACCATTTCTGCTTATATTAATAATGTCCAAGATAGTTAATGACCAATGGTAGAAAAGATTGGAAGATAGAAACACGATACTTTAGCCTGTGGTCAGACACACAGACAGACCAATATGTGTGTCACAAGTTCAGACCCATGTGCAACACATATAATTAGTTTTCCTAGACCCCAGGGTATGTCCAGGCAAGTCTGGGCCATGTACAGGTCACCAGATTTACAGATTCCTAGCCTCATTGTCTAACTTGAGACAAAAAATCCCCCAGAGGGAGGGGGAAGAGGGGACCCAATGCTTGACCTATTGGAACATGTTCTTGTCCTTTTCTGGGCCTGTTTGGCCCTTCCACCACACCATGACAGTCTATTTGGATGAACACATCAATCATATGGAAAAATATCTCAGCATTAGTGTGTTTTCTTAACAACCATAAATGGTACGATTGAAAAAGTAGTTCCAGCAATATTTAGCACTCCTTTGTAAAAGTACCTGTAAAATGGTGTCCATTAGAATAGAATATTTTTTCCCTTATGAGGTAAAATTTTTAACTTTTATAATTTCCTAGGCTTTTTCAAGCATTATTGGTTTTTTGTCTGCATAAGGCCAAATACTTTATGATTCAGTCTATGCAGAATCAAATGTAGTCCTAGATATATTAAAATAAAGTGATGGGTTGCATACACTGAAATATCACTTTCCTTGAATGACATTTTGATTTTCTTGAATCAGTAGACCATGAAAGCTCATTTTGACAGATACTAGCTCTGTAACCATCTTTTTTAGTATTTAGGCTACCAAAAAGACAGACCTCACATTTTCATTCTATGTTGAAGACGAAAAACCAATTTTGTGCTGAACCACAGGAGTATAGTGAGGCCTGGGCATCAAAACTGTCAGACATAGGTGATTTGAATTCTTAGATGGGAAGGTACATGTGCAATACAGAAACAGGTGCTAAAAAAATTGAAAATGATAGAAAACTGCTTGAGCTTGAGTATATAATCAGAAACTCACTGAAGTTTGTGAGATGCAGTGTCAGCAGGGGGAAAAATAATTTGTTTTTGCAGCCTCAGAATGGTTGGTGGATAGACAGAGTTGTTACTCCAAAAAGATGGAAAGATAGCAAGAAGAGGAGCTGAGCTGCAGAACTTAAGGGCATCAGAGAGAACATATTATCAGTGGCATATGAAGAAATTAAATACAAATAAAGCCACTGAATATTGATATTTTTCTCTCTCTCTATGTATCTTTTTTTCTTTCTTTCTTATTTTTAATTTAAAGAAGCAAACAAATAAATGAAACAAACAAACTCTTCTTTTAAAGGAAAGCAGTTCTAATACTTTCCTGTAGCAAAGTTGTAATCAAAAGTTGTAATGAAATATAAATAAAACCACAACCAAAACATCCAGTGAAGAAATCTCCCTCAATAACAGCAGTAAATTTGAATCTTTCCATTAGAAAAAAAGCAAATGTGTGCTTCAGTTAAATAGGACTGATGGAGTGGAGGTTGATTATTCATGATAACGTCTGCCTGTAGTTTTGTCCTCAGCAAAAAAGTCAAGGGGAATTTTGAACAGATAAGACTTCAGTATTTAGCCTGTGATATTCAGTTCTTCCATTTACAAGTCTGGACAAGCCTGACACAAATCCAACAGTTCGCAGAACTTCATAATGCAGAATTGTGTGGGAAGAGATTTGACACGTGTCTTCTGATAGACTATATAACTTTGCTGTATAACGTAATAAATGTCTTTGCCTGCTTACATCTGGTCCAGAAAGCATGTTCAGGATAATTAAACATCTATACTATTACAGAATTGGAGCCTAACAATTAGGAAATATCAGAACATTTCAGCTCACTGTAAAATAAATTAAATAATTTATGTTACTGTAACTGAAGCTCTGTGTTCCAGGCATTGAGGTGGAAAAAAAAGTGTCAAATTATTTCACAATATTTCTGTAATCTGGCATTATTCCTTCAAGATAATTTAATAATTCAAAATTTGATCATTCCAGAAACTGGAAACAATGAAGTGAGTTTATCTCCAAAAGTTTAAACAATTTATTGAAAAGTTCAGATCTTTTACCATTTGTCACAAGCTTGTATATCCTTCTCATAACAAGTTTTGTACTTTACAGTGGTAGCCTCCTAAACTACTTTTAGCAATCTAAAACTGAGTTGTTAATAGTTGTCTGTCTCAATAGTTGTCAGTACATCTGGCCAAATCACCACACATGAGCACAAGGATTTAGTGCTTTCTGAATTGTACTGTCCATTTTTGTGTCTCATCAGAGAGAAAATTCCTTAAAAGGAATATATAAAAAGAAGAAGAAAATGGTAAAATTAGAAAATGACTGGAAAATGTTGGCATTATCTAGGTTCTTGTGCTGACATCCATCATGACTCTGTGTTTATTGCTGAGAATATGTTAGGAAACCTATGACTATTAGTATTTTGCTTCAAATATTCAGAACAGAATGTCATTTCACAGGTCCGGACAGGTCCTTTTCCTTGTCCAGACATCATAAATATCAAAGTAATGTCCTGGTAGCATGTGATTCAGTTAAAGAGAAGTTAACTGAGGGAAACAAAGGACAAGATAAAGATACTGGGAACATAATATGAGAGATCTAAGAATACAAGCTCACATCTTCGAGACATCTCCATTCAGCTGCAGTTGCAAAGAACAGTTATCTTCACTGATTCCTGAAGGTATGGATTTCAGGATAACCCAACAATGAAGCAAAGAGTATTTCCAGAATTCAGAGAAGGCATTTTGAGCATTGCAAATGACAGTTACCCCATCTGATTTTAACCATCTAACTACAGAATTTCAATAAGAGTTTGCTGTATGAATAATTTTGAAAGAACATAAATTGCTTCTCTGGAAAGCCTGTTGTAATTTTGCCAGGGCAAACATGATCTTAAAATGCAGCCTTGAGGACTAATTTAGCACGAACATTTCATTAATTCCTCCATTAATTCATTAATTCATAAAATTCCAATGAAGCCTCAAAGGCAAGACACAAGGCCAAACATCATGTTTAGTTTATATGTACTGAAGAAACACACTTTCTGTGTGGAGGCAAGTAGCACCTAGTAATCTTATTACATTTTAGCAATTCAATCCAGGTATGTTACATGAAGTCCAAATTATGCAATTATAAGAGTTAATTAAAAAATAATATCCATGGAACTGATATGTACATCTTTTCTATAATCTATATTTTTATTTTTGTGTTTTACCCCACTTTCAAGGCCTTACTAGATTCTAAAATCAATGATGCTATATTTCTTCAATAGGAATGGAGTAGAGACTGCAGGAAATCACCACTGTCTTGAGGTCTTACTGCAAAATCTGAGTAGAGGCTACTCTTTCTTATACTTGCGCCTATTAAAATTATTTTTATGCTTAATTTTTGTGGGTTTTGTTGAGTGTTTTTTGCTGTTATTGTTTTGTTTGTTTGTTCATTTTTAAACACAGCACACTTCTCTTGTCCAGAGAAGGCAACAAAGTTGGTGAGGGGTTTGGAACACAAGCCCTATGAGGAGACGCTGAGGGAGCTGGGGTTGCTTAGCCTGGAGAAGAGGAGACTCAGGGGTGACCTTATTGCTCTCTACAACTACCTGAAGGGAGATTGTAGCCAGGCAGAGGTTGGTCTCTTTTCCCAGGTAGGCAACACCAGAACAAGAGGACACAGTCTCAGGCTGCGCCAGGGAGGTTTAGACTGGATGTTAGGAGGAAGTTCTATACAGAGAGAGTGATTGCCCATTGGAATGGTCTGCCCAGGGAGGTGGTGGAGTCCCCATCTTTGGAGGTTCAGGAGGAGACTTGATGGGGTACTGGGTGCCATGATCTAGTTGTTTAGGTGGGTTGGATTGGTTGATAGGTTGGACACGATGATCTTGAAGGTCTCTTCCAACCTGGATTTATTGTATTGTATTGTATTGTATTGTATTGTATTGTATTGTATTGTATTGCTTTGACATATGTTTTGCCAGGCCCCAAAAGCTGAGACTAATCATGTAACAGAGACTGATAAGTTGGAGGTTTTGCTTATGGCTTCAATCATCCAGTATCACCTCATGCATGTACTTTCAAGGCCTCTGTCATCTTGTGCTGCTTCTTTTGGGGCCCCTTGTTAAAATCCCATTTATTTTCAATGGCCTTCAGGCTGTGGTTCTCTGAAAAAAGAATAACAATGTGCTATTAGCACCACCTGGACATGTTTAAGTTATTGTTCTAATAGTTTTGATAACTTCCCCTTACAGCAATAAAATCATTAGAAGCTGGATGGATTTGTGAAAACAGTATCAGCAGTTCATTAGTAATATTGCTTTACAACAACATAGGCAGTAACTATGCTAGCAAAGTGTGTGGTTCAATATAAGGCAGAAGTACAGAACAGAATTTTGAAAACTCAACATATACATGATATGCTTTTGATTCAGACTGCTCTAATGTAGTTTCATGGGCTAAATGTCCATTAATGGGTAAAATTTCTAGGTGCCCTACATAGGTGCATATCACAACTTCATTCAACTTTTAAGGAATATGGAGTACATAATAAAATAGCTTTACATAACTAACAGCACAAGAAAAATACATACTTGGTGGGAACTGGGACATTTGCTGCATAACAGCACTCTTTCTGAAATGGAAATATTAACCTTGACCCACTATGAAGTCTTGAACAGCTAGAACTTTAGGTGATGTCATTGCTTGTGTGAATTAGATCTGACTACTTTTCTCTTTCTGACACTGTTGCCCACAGTTTTCATAAGGTATTGCTTATTTTAAAAGACTCTCATGTTTGGCTATGTTGTCAAATAAAATGAACTTTGCTATAGAAAGCATCTTGTAAATTTTGAATGTGGCCTCTTAGATAATTTTTTTATATATAAAAAGATTTTTATATATATATATATATATATATATATATCATCAACCATTTTCAGTTCATGATTTTACATAACACCATGAATTTTATAGGTCTTTTTTCTAGTCATTAGAGATTTCTTGACATATATACTTCAAAAACTATATTATTAGGGAGTGTAGAATTCTGGCAAGTTGTAATGAGATGCTCATTTAGAGATCATGGTAAATCATGTGTTTGTCTGAAATAATGTATATCAAATCTTTGTGATTTAGAGTGGCATATGTTTTATAATTACTTTGTGTCAGGAGGATCTTTTTTATGATCAAGTAATTTATGAAAAACAAAATGACCAAATGGTACAAAACATTAGTAGAGAGAGATAAAGGTCTGCCCTTAGCCTTCTTTTCTCCAGGCTAAATAACTCTATTTCCATCAGCTGTTCATTATAAGCCTTGTGCTCTAGACTCTTTAGCAGATTCTTGTCCTTCTTTTGTCATGCTCTAGCACCTTAATGTCTTCCCTGTAGTGAGATGCCCAAAACTGAAGACAGTATTCTAGGTGTGACCTCACCATCTTAGAGTACATTGCGATATCACTTTTAGTCCTGCTGGACCCACTGTTTCTGATACAAATCCATCAGCTGAGAAAGAAAAACTGTAGCTTTCAGAAACTGAAAATTAAGTAAGACTGGAATTAATCCATATTCTCACAAAACATTCAGAAACACCACACATAATTTGAAATTTGAGTTTTATAGGTTTAGAGAAATGGAAATAATCTCATAATACCAGAATGTCATCAGAAATAAAACAACACAGGATATTTCTGAGAGACACTCTGAAGAATATGTATTTCATTATATATATACACAATATATCGTACCATGCTCTGTATTATGTGCATATGTGTGTATGTGTATTTCATGAATCTTCCACCTATTTTTAAATTGATGACAATTAATTTCCATTGCTGATTTCTCCTCATTGAACAGGGACTTTTGAAGGGTGAAATTAATTGCAGTGTAACTTCCATGGATGTTGACTACAAAAGCTAACAGAAAATAGATTTATCTTCACTTGAAGAACTGTGTCTGGTTTGAGGCACCAGGATTGAATCAGCCAATTGGAATGAGTTCAGTATCCAATCTGAACTTCCCGTGGCGCAGCTGTAAGTCCATTCCATCATGACTTGTCTGCAGACACCGGAGAGAGTAGATCATCACCCCCTTCTCCGCTTTCTCCATTCTCCCTCATGAAGTGCTTGTAGATAGCAATGAGGTCACCCCTCAATCTCCTCTTCTTGAAGCCTGGTATCCTATGTCCCATTCTCCCATCCTTTCACCATTTTACCAAGTCCTTTTCTGCCAGGCTGCCTTCTATCTTCTTATCCCCTAGCCTGTATTGATAGTGAGGATTCATCTAGCCCAGGTGCAGAACACTGCAATTACTCTTGTTGAACCTCATGAGGTTCAGCTGTGCCCACCTCTCCAGCTTGTCCAGGTCTCTCTGGATGACATCCCATCCCTCTGGCACATTGACAGTACCACTCAGCTTGGTGTCATCTGCAAAGTTGCTGATTGTGCATTCAATCCAACAGTCTATGATGTTATAATATAGTTGTTTTATTCTTCCTGTTGCACTGCTCTTAGTTGTTGTTATACAGATGTTCGAATCACCTTGGTCAAAGCTTCCAGGACAAGGTGTAAGCAGGTGAAGATGTTTATTACATTGTGCAGCAAAGTTATATAGTCTATCAGAAGGCACATGTGTCACATCTTAATTGGTCATTTTTCTACCAGCATGTGTGTAATTAAGGCATACAATAAGTTAAAATAACAAAAATATTCTAACACATCCAACCAAATTCTGTCCAGTTTCTCTCCTTCAGTTACAAGGTGTTTACATTCTTTTCAGAGTCAAAGACAAACATAGCTTTCTCTAATTTGAGCAAAGGCAAATCTTCCCTATAGCCTTCCAAAGTTATCTGAAAACAACCTCTTCCTACCCTAAGTAATTGATAAAAATATAAAACTGTAAAGGTCCCAGTTCAGACCCCTGAGGGACACCACTTGTCACTGCTTTCCATCTGGACTTCAAGCCATTGAGCACTACTTTCTGGATGTGACCATGCAGCCATCAAATCCACAGCTCTCCAACTTGACAAGTAGGATGTTGTGGGTGACTGTGTCAAAGGCCTTGCAGAAGTTCAGATAGATCACATCAATCTGTAGCTTCTGTCAGAAGCTGCTACAAGTTTCCCCCATGTCTGTGATAGAGCCACGCCATATAGCTCCAAGAAGAACCCACTGCTGACAAAAGCTGAGCCAATCAGTTGACAGTGGTAGTGCTGCCAACAGATTACAGAAAAAGCTGCTGCACAATAGCATCTGGAAGAAAGGAGCAAGAATGCATGAGAGAAACAACTCTGCAGACATGAAGGTTAGTGACAGAGGGGAAGAACATACTTCAGACACAAAAGCAGAGATTCCCCTCTAGCCTATGGTGAAGACCACAGCGCAGAAGATTGTTTCCCTTCAGCTCATGGATGTTAACAGTGGAGCAGATACCCACCTGCAGCCCATGTAGACGCCCCCAGACTGGAGCAAAAGGATGCACCCAAAGAAGGCTTTAACCGCATGGAAAGCCCATGCTATAATAGCATCCTGGCAGGACCTGTAGAGCCATGAAGAGAAGATTCCAAGCAGGTTTATTGGCAGGACTTGTGACCCATGGAGGACCCATGCTGGAGGACTGGATCCTGTGGGAAGGACCCATACTGGCACAGTTTATTAAGCAATGTAGCTCATGCTAAGGTAAGGACCCATGCTGGAGAAGATTATGGAGGACTACCTTCCAGGAGTGGAACCTCATATTGGAATAGGGGAAGGGTGTGAGTTAAAAAAAGCAGCAGAGACAATGTATGATGAACTGACTACAACCCCCATTCCCTGTCACCCTGTGCTGTTGTGAGGGAGAAGGCAGAGAAAATTAGGAGTGAAGTTAAGCCCAGGACGAAGGGAGGGATGAGGGGAAGAAGAAAAAAAAAACCACAACAAAAAAACAAACACCCAGAAAAAAATCCACCACAAACCAGCATAAAACAGAAAACCAAACCCAACAGCTATCAGACTCCCACTCTTTCTACTGCCATGCCTGCAGGAAAAAACCACACCCAAGATGTCGGAACCCTGGAGCAGCAACTGGAACTCTCACTTCAAGCCCCATAATACTTTGCTCCAGCTAGCACTTGCACTTTCTGAAGTTTGCATGACTGCAGCATGGTATGAATAACAGCTGCAGGTTCAACTCAGCCCATGACAGTGTCATATTCAGTACAGATCTAAGTAATCATGAGGGTCAAGTGTCTTCTTCAATGGCTGTGTAGTGGGTTGAGGCAGCCCCCCTCACCACCACGGGCAAAAATAACAACTCAGACAAACGGATTGCAGAAGTGATGGAAATTTAAATGAAAAAGCAGTGAATGTTTACAGAGAGCCAGAAACACAGTGACAAAAGAAAATCCCAAACATACCCAGGAAGATCCCATCCCCACCTGGGGGTACATCCAAGACCCCCAGGGCTCCTTCTTCCCCTCTCCCCACTGCTAGGCTAGTCTCAGCTGGCCAGATCTGAGACTACCCATCCCCCCGTGGCCTTGGCCTAGCCAGGCCCATGGCCGGGAGACAACATCTCCCCCAGTTACCGGGCGATGGCGAGGAAGAAAGAGGAGGTGCTAGACCTTGCACTGGATCTTATAGTGGTGGTGCAGAGAATTATGGTAGAAATACCCAGTTTCCTGTGTCCACCCACTGGGCTGGACCTCTGGACACAGGAAGCACCTCATGTAGCAGAGGGCACCCAGCCCAAACTGCAACAGGCTGACATCTCAGGAGGAGTTTGCCCCTTCTTCCTGTGATCTCAATTAATGAGTTCCTGAATCCAGTTCCAGAATCTAATTCTTTAATCCATTACCTGTCTGCAGCAGAGTTCACTCTGGGACTTCTGCCACAACATCAGTGGTGATGGTGACTAACTTCCTTGGGGGGGGGGGTTGGTTTTATATCAGTTTTGTTTATAATTATGTATTTAATTTTATTGCTGTCATTTTCTTTAAAGTAATTTTAGTTTTCTTTACAATGAATAAATCTCTCTCCCTTATTCCCATTCTCTTTTCCTTAGGGAGGGGAAAGGGATTAATAGAGAGTATCTGTCATGTGTTTAGCGGCTGGCCCAACCCTACCCATGACACCCAAGAAACTGAAATGGTGGATGACAAAGAAAAGTTACAGGAAGGAAAAAGAATTCAGAATTGCACTTCTTAGCATCTTATATTTTCCATGAATTCCTAACTTTAAAAGATATTAGCCTGTTTTCTTAAATTAGCCTGTTTTCTTAAATTCATCAACTTTGAGACCTTACACATTCTACTTTTGTGAACGTCATACAAAATTTGATAAAGGAACATAGCTTTTTCCAGAGTGTTACTGACTCCTTTGTCTTCATAGGTTGTCTCCTGGCCTTCATGGGTTATCTTCTCACTTTCATGGTTCATAAGGATGGCATTCCTGGTGGACCTTCAAATTATTTATATCTCTTTCCCAGCTAAAGAATTCAATGTCATACAAAAATGTCATCTTAAACATGAGCAATCAAGAAGACAAGTACATTTATACAGTTTTTCATGGATTTATTCAAAATAAATTGCTTATTTGCTCTTAGACAATTCACTATGAGAAAGAGAGACTGAAATCCCTTGATAAATAATTTACTGTGAATCATTCATTGACCTACATAATAAGCTTGTCATAATACATAGCAGCTAATTTTCCTTCTCAGAATATATGTCAGTTCTCATAATTAACTACAGAAATTAGTACATGGTTAAAACCATAACCACTACAATATAGCGTCCTGTGGGATTAGTTAAAAAATGTTCCTCTAAATACTTTCTGTTGCAAACTGCATCGTCTGCTGAACCAAATATGTATTTGCTATATTTCTTTTTTCATCTTGTCATCAGTTAGGTTTGAGATGGCCATTAGCTGAGTAATAAACACTCTTTATTTACCCCTCTGTCTTCCAAATATAGGAAGAGAAAGAGAATAAGGTAGAGTCTCAGCCTGCTGTTGCAGGAAAGAAGGTTCATGCAAGGACCCCCTCTAATGAAACCAAGACAGAACTAAGTAGTTGGTTGAGAAAGGAACATCAATCTTGTTTTCACTTCTTTGTACAAAGGGAAAGGTTAGATGTACAGGAAAAGAGGAAGGGTGAGGAATTCTAAAGCAAAGGATAGTGACCACTTGGGATCCAGTGACATCTTCCCTGTCCTAAAAGCTTCATGTGGTGTGGGAGCTCCAAATGTCCAGTGGTTGCTCTCACAGTTTAATAGTTTCCAGCCCCATATGCAATAGTACTTCCTTAGCTGGGTGCCAGTAGTTTCTTGCCCAAGTGCCATTCTGTGGTTTTCTGTGCTTTATATAGCTCCCAACTGCACCTGTGCCAGTCATTTGTGTGGAGGGGTCTCTCCACCTGAGGATCCCTGACCCATTCTATGACACCTGCACAGTAAGCTTCAGCTTCCAATGCAACACTTTTAAGCATGGAACTTGTGGGTTTGTGCAGCAGCTCAGCAAGCTCTAGCTTGTATAACAAGAGCTTGCTGTTTTGTCAGGTATAGATCTTTATAATTGCCAAGTGAAGTTCAGAGCAAAGTGTAAGATGAGGCATCCTTTTTTGACTATTTCTCAGAAAAATGGTGAGACTAGCAACATTTCTCAGAACAATTCA
The DNA here is from genome assembly GCA_015227895.2 of Colaptes auratus. NCBI lineage: Eukaryota > Metazoa > Chordata > Aves > Piciformes > Picidae > Colaptes > Colaptes auratus. Next base: position 79,094,395 of record CM037631.1, on the reverse strand, counting down.
AATCTTTACTAGGAAAGAGACCTATGGAATGGAAACAAAACAAAACAAAACAAAACTGCAAAACAGTAAACAACAGAAAATACATCTTTAAAGAAAATAATAATAACAAAATGTATATAAATATATACAAAACCAATATTGAACTCAGCCCTTTTAAAGGCAATTACATCATTGTCACCTCTGATGCTGTGAGCAGGCCCTGAGGAAGTACCAGCAAGGAGCTGGATTCAGGAGTTGAATTATGGAACTGGATACAGGAACACACAGGTTGAGATCAAAGGCAGAAGGGGCAGAGTCCTCCTTGGATGTCAGCCATTGAAAAAAAGACTTTATGCTCATATGACATATGTGGAATGGAATACTTTGTTGGTCACTTTAGGGTCACTTGTTGTGTCTGTTCCTTCACACATGTACCACCTCTTACTGCACCCCCAATGCTGTACACAGACTTAGCAGTGACTTTGGTCTCCATAGAAGCAAGTATAAGCAAAAGCCTTTACATGCCAGTCCTTGGTAGTAACTAGAAATATCAAGCATTACCACTTGTAGAAGCAGATACTGTCTACAGAAAATACCATTGATTTGAGAAAGTATATTTACTTTGAAAAGATGTAGCTGAAAAGCAAAATCACTAAAGAGAATTAGTTGTATAAAGAACTTTTTATAAGATATATTATAAAAATCTGTTAAGTAATTTGCACTGCTTTTGCTGATATTTATTAAACAATTTAAAAATACCAAATTTAATTTTAAAATAAGTCAAGAAAAACTCTCAAAGTTATTCAGGTTTATTTGGATATTAAATAATTTCCTCAGTTATTATTCTGACTCAAAATTAGTAAAATAAAGTTTATTTTCTGAGAAGGAAAAAAATACATATTTTGAAGTTTGGAATAAAGGCATAATTAGCATTTGAAACTCCCTTCAAAACTATCCTTCCACATTCTGTTCAGATCTAGTCTAATGGTAGTTAAGTGGGAGTCAGGAATTGCAGTGTGATTCATTTACATCTGAGTAGTACTCCTAGGCTCCTCTGTAGTCAATCACAAGGGTGGGATTCATTTGATCTTTTTTATGCATCTAATATAAAACAAGATTGAGTGCTTATTGGAAGTTCCTCTTTCTTTTGAATATAATGTACATATAGACTGAGTAACTTAGAGGCTTACATTTGGTCAGATGAATTGCTGAGGCTTACTCACTGTATTATCTTGGCAGAACTGCTTCATATTTCCTTCAGCTATGGTACAATTTCGTCACTGCATCATTGTGATGTTCGTATTGAAAGGTTTATAACATTTGTCTGGAAAGATAGTTGAACTATATCATTCACTTAATGGAGAAGTTTCTGATCTTTTCAGAAAGTTTAGGAGAGATGGAAAACACATAATATATCTAAAAGGTTATCAGGATCCTCAGTCTTCACAAATGCAGACATTAATAGTGGATTGTGTGAGAGTAGTCAACATTATGTCACTGTGTTCATAGATACATGAAATCTATGAAGTTTTTAGTACTTGGCAGTAAACGTATATCTATGGATTTATGCATGCATATTGTTTTTCTTTTATCTGGAATGAGCACCATGAACTGCATAGACCATGTATAAACTAGAGATAGTTATTACAAATAATTAAAGTTGATATATAGTACAATGCACTTTAAGCTAATGTGAATGTGTTAATGAATATATACATGACTGGAAAGAACCTTCAGAAGTCATTTGGTCCAAGACCCCAACAAAGAAGGGCAACTGTGAGATTTCATCAGATTTCTCAGAGCTTTCTCCTATCAGGACACTGCCAAAATGGATTATTCACAGTTTCTAAGTGTAACACTTTAAAATGCTTAATCATTCTTACTCTGAACACCTTTTTTTTCTGAACTGATCTTGTTTTAATCTGTGAAATACTTTGTTTCTCATTTGTATTATACTCCTCTAAGAATGCAATTTACCTTTTAAATAATTCAACTTGCATGCTGTTTAATGTTACATAATGTCAGAACCATTTTTTTAAAAGTTTATAAATTCAATGTGGTTGTGCAAGCTAGCTATTGTAGGTTTCCTGCAAAATGCATGGAGAGACATAGACAACTCCAGATGATAACATTTCATATTTTTCACCTCATTATCTACAGACAATATAGAAATATATTTTTCCTTCAGAAAAACACGAAAACAATACATTAAAGGAACTCTCCTGTTCTAAACTGAATGTACATTTAATCTGGATTAGCAAAAGGCTTTTGCAATATATTTTAGCAGTCAGACAGCAAGCAGAGGTCTCAATTTGTTACCAGTGAATTGCCTGAGAGTCTTCTTGATTATTTTTTATAAATCAGAAATTGTCCCTGTGTAATAAGTTGTAGCAGAAAATTCCTTCCCCCTAAAAAAAAGTTAACATTTTTTTAATAAATAGGAAGATATTTTTTTAGTTGACTATATAAAAAGTCATATGATTTTCTGATTTTTGCTAATTATAATATTAGTCTTGTTTAGAGCATTTTGTCTACTTTGTGTGGTGCAATTTATTGATTAAACAGGCCATTATTTGTTATTATCTTGATGTCAGGTGAAACCATGTTAACATTTTTATTTTGTATTTAATTATGAGGGCAAAAAACCACATTTGAGATTCACCAAATGCCATTCAAATAGCATGCAAGAGTTGAATTACACAATCATTAGGAGTTACAGGTTTCTCAGGGAGATTCAAAAGCAAATGAATTTTTGAGAAAATGGTAAGATTCTTTAAAGAAAAAAGTCAGAATAAAAAAGAAAATTATTGAATGAATGGACTGTTCTGGGAACTTCAGCTGGTTAAATCCCTTCCCAAATTAGTGCAGAAATGTGTAGCTATTATTGGATGAATTTATGTCTAATATGAACTAATTTTTCATTGTTGTTGTTATATATATTTATGGTCACTTCACATCTTATGCATGAATAGTTAGTATTAATATCTTCCACTGATCCTTCAGGTGGGCACATTCAAATCCATGCCTTAAGAAATACTATTGTATGCTGTTTAGTTAGAAGTAATTTATTAATTACATATATTTATATTAAAAGAATATTATATATTATCATAGTTGTGTGTAACAAGCAAAGCCCCCTCCACCAGATAGCAGGTATTTCTCAGGAGAAAGAGAATACATTACCCAGTAAGGCGAACAGTTTACAGCACCAGTTCAATTGTTATTTAGTAACAAATCTAGACATAGGGCCATTCTAAACTCTCACTAAAAAACCCCACAGCCTATCATCAAAGAAGACACAGATGTTTGGATGATATCTTCATATTTTAAATGAATGGGGCAGTGACAGAGAGGGATATGAGTATTTAAGGACTGCTACCAATGGAGTTTCCTTAGTGGAAGAACATGTTTCTGCATTGTCAATCTTTCTGCATTAATGTCACTCCTCTTTACCTACGCAATTTCTCTAACTTCCAATGCTTACAAATAACTAAATTCAGAAGATAACAACTCTATCTCAAATAAAAATTACTTTATGTCAAATTTCTGTTCATAACAGTGCATTATTGCATTGTGTGTAGCTGTCAAGGTAGTGGCAGTGAAGGTGAGAGAGAGGGGCAGCCTTTGCGAGGCAAGACAAGGGGCTGCCCCCATGTCAGAAATAGCCAGTTCCAGGCACCTGCAAAATAGACCTACCAGAGGACAGAGAGGAGACCCTCAGTCAAAATCACAGTATAGAATGATAGAATTGTTTCACTTGAAAAAGATCTTTAATTTATAACTCTACCAAATGTGATTCTAAACTATGTCTATGCCCATCTATGCATATTTTAAACCTCACCAGGGGTTATGATTCTACCAGCTCACTGAGGAGCCTATTCCAGTGTTTGACAACTCTTTCAGTTAAGAAAGGGTTAAGTTATCTTCTAATATTCAATCTAAACTTCCCCTGGTGCAACTTAAGGACATTTCCTTTCATCTTATCACTTGTTACTAGGGAGAAGGCAATGGCACCCACCTGACTACAACCTCCTCTGAAGTAACTAAAGAGAACAATAATGTTTCCCCTCAGCCTCCTTTTCTCCAGATTAACCAATCTCAGTTTCCTCAGCTGCTCCTCATCAGACCTGTTCTCCAGACCCTTCATCAGCTTTGTTGCCTTTCTCTGCATCTTCTCCAGCCCCTCAATGTCTTTCTTGTAGTGAGGGCCCTGAAGTTGAACATAATACTCAAGATGGTGGACCCTCAGCAATTTTGAGAGAGGAGTGAGGGGCAACTGATCTTTCTGTCTTTTATCTTGACCTACAAGATTTTCCATTTATTTTCTCCCCACATCCCATTGACATTAACTGTAATTCTCATTACAACCTCTGCAACAATCACTGTAGAGAAAGAACATCTGTTGCAAGGTGAATAACAAACAATGGTTATAAAAAGAAAACTACATGATGAATAGCTAGGATGTTACTTCCATCACTTTAAAAGCATACAGGGTCCTAGGGCCACGAGGATGATCAGATGATCAGAGGGCTGGAGCACCTCTCCTATGAGGACAGACTGAAGGAGTTGGGGCTGTTCAGTCTGGAGAAGAGAAGGCTCCGAGGTGACCTCATTGTGGCCTTCCAGTATCTGAAGGGGGCCTACAAGAAGGCTGGGGAGGGACTTTTCAGACTATCAGGGAGTGATAGGACTAGGGGGAATGGGATGAAGCTGGAGGTGAGGAGATTCAGGCTGGATGTGAGGAGGAAGTTCTTCACCGTGAGGGTGGTGAAGGCCTGGAATGGGTTGTTGAGGGAGGTGGTTGAGGCCCCGTCCCTTGCGGTGTTTAAGACCAGGCTGGACGAGGCTCTGTCCAGCCTGATCTAGGGTAGAGTGTCCCTGCCCATGGCAGGGGGTTGGAACTAGATGATCCTTGTGGTCCTTTCCAACCCTAACTGAAACTATGAAACTATTAAGTAGTATATTTAGAATCCTTACATGTCCTTTAGGTGCAATTTTGAAACTTGTTACTGAAAAAAAAAACCACTTTGTAGCATTTCTGGGATTTCAGACTATTCCTAATAGCAAAGGCTTGTTACATAATAATCTGTTCACACAAAAGAAGAACAAATCTGTTTTTTAAACAGATCAACAAAATTGATTTCCACTCCCTTTTGACCCCAGAGTCTGAATGAAGAACCATCTCCTTAGAATATAATTTGGAAAGAATGAGAATCTTCTTTTTCCTTGAAATTTTAGTGGCTAGAATATAATTAATCCAAACTAATTTTAACTATGCAAAAGTGATACAGTCAGTTCAAATACCTTGCAATAACTAGTGAGATAGGCATCTCTAGAAAACATTGTGTAAAACCTTTAGTTTGGTTTAGTATGAATTTGCTGATTAAGATGCTTATCTGTCTGCCTTTCATTATAGAATAGCTAACCTATATATGTAACACACATTTGCTAACTAATTTTAAGACAGATGGAATTAGGACAGCTGATCTTCAGCCCTGCATTTCTGCAGATATGACACCTCTTTTAACTCATTCAGAGGTTAGGTTGGTAATGACAACAAGATTTGCAGCTTCTTTTGACAAGTATACCTTTTCCTTTAAACTAAAAAGATAATGTTTTTTCCTTGCCCATTCAATGTTTTTACTCACCCTCCTGGTATGATTAAAGAATAGGAGTCAATGGTGGTTGTATGGTAATAATTTCTGGAAGAACTGCTAATGTACAGCATATTTTCTTAACGTGGAATATTTTTGCTTTATTTATCATCCTGCTCCAGCTGTCAGCATGTTGCAATGAACACTTCCTATTATTATACCAAGCTTCTTTGTCTGCAAAATACAGCTTTTAATAACCAAGTAACTAATACTGCATAGGTGATTATGGAAACCATTGTGAACACATGTGAACAGAGTAGGAACAGCTGGTCAGATAATGTAGATCATAATACACAAATATCCTCACTGATACACAGCAGTGAGTTAATTGTTCTGTGTGAGCCATTATTGTCCTTTGTCCCTGATTACACAGATTGCAACTAGCCATCCAAGAAAGTCTGTGAATCCTAGATATTTTTTTGAAGTTAGTACAAATAATTATTTGCCTAAAATTTGTTCATAGGATGGTGGTCATAATTCACCATTATCTCTTTTTCTTTGTTCTCCTATTTAGTATACTTCAGTGTGAGCCAATGTGGGAGCGAGAACAATACCATACAAGATGAGCAATCACGAACTAAAAATAACAAATAGTGCCTAGTCAATGTGAGCAGCTGTGAACAGGCCATAGTCAAATACATGTGAATAATGAATACATTTCCAGGCTCAGCATTAGTTTGCAAGCAATTCACAGACAGGAAATAAGAAAAAAAAAAAAAGGATACAATTTCTAATTAATGGTATTTATAATGAATAATTCAGTTAGCTCTGCTTCTTGACAATTGCCATGACATTTCCTAACCATTTTTGGGATTGAGATCTGCATATCTTGCTTTTTAATCTTTCAAATATTAATTCTCTCAGTCTTAGAATAAAGTCCTTGAATTTCTAAAAAAAAATCTCATTCCACTTGAAATCTTCATTCTTTCTAGAGGTATTGGTTTATTACATTTGTAATTATCTATGTTCTACAGGATTAACTTTTGCAGGATTTAAAAAAGAGAGAATGGCAATGTATTCTTTTTCCTTTTCAGTGGGAGGATTTAATGAAGCAATGGGATAGGATCCATCCTAGGGTGCTGAGAGAGCAGGCAGATGAGCTCGTTAAGCTGCTCTCCATCATTTTGCAACAGTCCTGGCTCACCAGAGAGGTCCCAGATGACTGGAAGCTGGCCAAGAAGATGCCCATCCACAAGAAGGGCTGGAAGGACGAACCAGGGAATTCCAGGCCTGTCAGCCTGACCTCAGTGCCAGGCAAGATTATGGAACAGGTCATCTTGAGTGCAATCACACAACACTTAGAGGATGGCCAAGGGATCAGGCCCAGCCAGCATGGATTTAGGAAAGGCAGGTCCTGCCTCACCAACCTTCTATGATCAAGTGACCCGCCTGGTGTATGTGGGGAAGGCTGTGGATGTAGTCTACCTGGATTTCAGCAAGGCCTTTGAAGGCCCCCACAGCAAACTTCTGGCCAAGCTGTCAGCCAGTGGCTTGGACAGGAGCAATCTGCACTGGGTTAGGAACTGGCTGGAGGGCCGAGCCCAGAGAGTGGTAGTGAATGGTGTCACATCCAGCTGGCAGCCTGTCACTAGTGGTGGGATCTACACATTGGCCACAACAACCCTGTACAGTACTACAGGCTGGGGTCAGAGTGGCTGGAGAGCAGACAGGCAGAAAGGGACTGGGAAATACTGGTTGATAGTAGGCTGAACATAAGCGAGCGGTGTGCCCAGGTGGCCAAGAAGGCCAATGGTGTCCTGGCCTGTATCAGGAATAGTGTGGCCAGCAGGAGCAGAGAATTCATTCTGCTCCTGTACTCAGCACTGGTTTGGCCACACCCTGAGTCCTGTGTTCAGTTCTGGGACCCTCAGTTTAGGAAAGATGTTGAGTTGCTGGAACGTGTCCAGAGAAGGGCAATGAGGCTGGTGAGGGTTTTGGAGCACAAGCCCTGTGAGGAGAGGCTGAGGGAGCTGGGGTTGCTTAGCCTGGAGAAGAGGAGGCTCAGGGGAGACCTTATTGCTATATCTACAACTACCTGAAGGGAGGTTGTAGTTAGGTGAGCGTTGGTCTCTTCTCCCAGGCAGCCACCATCTGAACAAGAGGACACAGTCTCATGCTGTGCCAGGGGACATTTAGGCTGGATGCTTGGAAGAAATTCTTCAGAGAAAGAGTGATTGGCCATTGGAATGGGCTGTCCAGGGAGGTGGTGGAGTCACAATCACTAAAGGTGTTTAGGGAGATACTGGACAGGGTGCTTGGTGCCATGGTTTCATTGATTATATATTGCTGGATGATAGGTTGGACTTGATGATCTCAAAGATATTTTCCAATTTGGTTAATTCTATTCTAATTTCTATACAAAATGTAGATTGGATTTTTGGGTTTAGTTTGTTGTAGTAGTTATATTTTGTGGGCTGTTGGTTGGTTGGTTTGGTTTGGTTTATTTGTTTGATATTGTCTTTCTATTGTAAAATTATATAATTAGTAGTGTAAGGTTAATTTGTAAATGAAGCCCTTCACTTTCCTGAGAAAAACTCTTGTTTTTCAGAGTTAGATGTCTAAACCAAGATCTATACTGGTTTATGTAAGACTATGAAACACACTGGTAATCCAATCAGGACTTATCAAAAACATTCACCACAAATTCTCCTGCAAAGTTTCTTCACTACTTTTGCTCAAATACACTGTTGGTGTGGACTTGAAAATAAATAACCTATGGTAATAAATAAACGTATACAACATATTCTCTGGGGAAAGAATTAAGGAAGGAATCAACTTCAAGTATTAACTCCATCATCATTAAGATAAATCTTAATTAAGATACATCTGAGTGGAACATGGTCCAGAAGACAGATTAAATTCTGCATGGAGTTGACCAGCAAATTGTGACTTGACATTCTATAGCATAGCCTCAAAAGTAGTGCAGATATTTGTTACAGTGAGTCCTCCAGCTCCGATTCACTAGGTGTCCAGTTTAGGGAATGTGTTGACAATCATATTGTATTCAGTTATATTATTCAGCTCAATGGAAACAAAAAGGGAATCATTGCTTCAAATCTTCTTGGAAAGAATATAAATTAATCAGGATATACAAAAATAAATGAAGACTAAAATGCAAGAAATAAAATGGCTTATAACTTTGCTTTAATGCCTCTTTTCCTGTCTACATTTCCTACCTTAAATATTATGCAGTACATGCTTTTAAAAATAACAGAATATGTCATTTCAAAACATAAGGTTGTGATGTTCTGTTCTTGGTCCTTTCTCATTTGCTGTACAGGATAGATGCTTCTCACTTAATGTGCAGCTAATCAATATTTTTCTTTTATTCCTGTTGCTCAAGGTATGGCCTCAAGCCAAGTTATTGCACACCATTTAAGCCCTGCCCTGAAGGCAGAGTCATTGATTTTATTATGGGCTTTCTTTCAGCAATTCCCACTAATGTATATGAGCACTTCACAAACAATTTATCTTCACAACTATCCACTAAGAATTATGGAAGAGAAGGGGAGGCAGGGGTGAAAGATCCCACTCACCTCAGCATAGAATGAAGCACATTGTGTCTGAGGTTATTTTGAAGTGAATTATATGAGACTCTTTTTTTTCAAAAATTTTCCACTACGTAATACTTTGTATGTTCCAGCACAGTATTTTTTAAGCTCAGATGCTTTCTTTTTTGAAAGCAATCCCATTTTTTAATTTAATTAAAAGGTCAGGTTCTTCCAAAAAGCTGGATGCTAAAGACTGTGTTGATTTGGTAGCTGCAAAGTAAAATTCCACAATTAAAAGGAAGCTGTCTAGGGGACAGCTAAGGAATTTAAAAGGTTGATGAAACAAAAATAAATGAGTTATAAAAAAAGCTAGTTATAGAGCCAGAGCTAGCTAACAGATACAGTGGAGAAGCTTTCACTAAAGCAATCTTTCTTTGAAGTTTAGTTCACACATGCAAAAAGAGGTGAAAATCTGTAATGATGTTCTAAGGTGCCTTTCTTAAGTATATGACTATACTAAGCATTTGAGTAAGAGGAGAAGATACCTGAACTGTATTTCCCAGGAAGTACCTATGCAGCCCTTCAACTTGTATATCCATATTGCAATTGATTTCCCTCCAGATTATATTTTCATTGACAATCAATTTACCTGTGCACTAAGTATGAGCTGGTCACCTCACTGTATTATTTTCATGATTTTGCAGATCAGATTTGTGATTGTAGGTTCTGATTACTGAACAATTCCGTTAAATTTGTTTGGTTTGGAACACAAGCCCTATGAAGAGAGGCTGAGGGAGCTGGGGTTGCTTAGCCTGGAGAAGAGGAGACTCAGGCGTGACCTTATTGCTCTCTACAACTACCTGAAGGGAGGTTGTGGACAGGTGGAGGTTGGTCTCTTCTCCGAGGCAGCCAGCACCAGAACAAGAGGACACAGTCTCAAGCTGCACCTGCACCAGGGGAGGTTTAGACTGGGTGTTAGGAAGAGGTTCTATACAGAGAGAGTGATTGTCCATTGGAATGGACTGCCCAGGGAGGTGGTGGACTCACCATCATTGGAGGTGTTCAGGAGGAGACTTGATGGGGTGCTTGGTTGCATGGTTTAGTTGTTTAGGTGGGTTGGATTGATGGGTTGGACACAATCTTGAAGGTCTCTTCCAACCTGGATTATTGTCTTGTAAATATTGATATCTAATACCATCACCTAGGTTCAGTTTTAAGACACGGGGAAACAATTCTTATCTCAAAATGTGAGCATGAGCCCCATGAAGGGACCATGGTGTGGAGTATCACTGAGCCCCTGGAACTTCTGGTTAGGAGAAAGCCAGAACTGGGACCTGGAGCAGTTAGAAAGAGTGTGCTGGAGATTGTGCTGTAGACCAGAGACAAGGCTATCACTCTCACCTCAGAGCCATTCAAGATTCAGAACTGAAAACTATTTGTGGCATGTTGACACTTGTTAGCCTCTAGACTCCCATGCATCAACTCTTTCACTACCCCTCCTTCATCAAGATAGGTGGAGAAAATAGGATGAAGAAGCTCAAAGGTCAAGATAAAGGCAGAGAGATCTCTTCCAATTGCATCATAGACAAATGAGACTCAACATGAGGAAATTAATTTAATTTGTTGTCAATTAAATGAAATAGTATAATGAGAAATAAGAATAAATATAAAAACCTTCCTTCCTACTACCCGATCTTCCCAGGCTCAGCTTAACTACTTCATTCCTAACTCCTTTACCTTCCCCCCAACAGCCAGCACAAGGGTACAGGTAATGGGGGTGCAGACAGTTGATAACAGTTCTTCTCTACCACTCCTTGCTCCAGCATGGGTACTTTACAGAGGATGCAGTCTTTCAGAAATGGACCACACTGATGTGGATCCTCCACAGGCTCCAGGTCCTTCCAGAGAAACTGCTCCTGTGTAGGCTTCTCTTAGCAGGCCAAAGCTCCTGCCTGAGGCCTTCTCCTACATGGACTCTCCACAGGGTCACAACTTCCTTCAGGATATATCCACCTACTTTGGCATGGGGAACTCTGGGGGCTGCAAGGTAAATTTATGCTCTACTATGGTCTTCTCCACTGGCTGCAGGAGAATCACTGTTCTGGTGCCTTAAGAACCTATTACCAATCCTTCACTGACCTTGGGGTCTGCAGGGCTGTTTCTCATAATTAATTTTTAATCCCTCCTCTTTCTCAGGCAGCATTTAACCCTTTCTTAAATAGTTTTTCCTCAAGCTATTATCATCTTAGTAGAGAGGCTAAGCCATGCCTTGTGGTGGGACTGTTGGAACCAACTGGAACTGTGTCTGGCACAGGGCAGCCTCTGGCCTCTCCTCACAGAGGGCCACCCCTGAGGCCACACTGCTGCTAAAAGCAAACTTTGATATTTACACCCAATACACAAGTATACAAAAAGCCTGGCTTGGGAAGGGACTGGGCGTGCAGAGATGAGATGAAACAGGGCTCCTAGACCTGCAAGTTGGGGGAGGACCCAGGTGAGGCTGTTTAGGGTCAGTAAGACCTAGTGCTGTCCTCAGGGCCTTGGCATTTCCAAGGAAGGTGCCTAAGCTAGATGATCCTTGTGGTCCCTTCCAACCCTGACTGAAACTATAAACTAGGAAATCTCAGATCCCCATTTCACTCTTGAATTTTAGTCTTTTATATTAGATAAATGTTAGTTTATACTGTAAGCATATGTAAGAGGAGCATGTATGCTCCTTTAAAAGTATCATGATCAAAGGAGCCACAAACAACAATATATGGAGACAAAGATGGCCAACAGATGATAAGGGAGATTATGACTGATGAATTACAGGAAGTAGTATGTCTTCCATGATGAAGTTATTAATCTTAAATATTTCCCTTACATTTAAATTTCTGCGATTTACTGACTTTTATTATCAACTGTCAGTATTTCTTTCTGATAAGCATTAACAATACTTCAATAAGCATCAACAACCTGTGTATCACTATCTTTATTTGTATATGGTTTTTTCTGCATCCAGACATCTTAAAAGTGTTTTCCCCATTACACTCTCATTCACCTTTACCTTTTCATTATTTTATTTTATTTCTTCATTACAGGACTCCCTTTGTATTTAACAGAGCATATCAATGCTTTTCTTTGCGACAGAGTGCAATTGATTCCAACATTTTTGCCTTGAGGGAGCTGCCTGAAGGCAGTAGAATTACAAACATTTAATCAGTCAGCATCTGAAGACTGGTGTAATACTGAGTGCTTTGATCCATAGATGTTTGTTTTATAGCAGTGGAATCTAAAGTACAAACAGGGTAAACATCATGTCTAATGTGGGAAACTGAGAGAAGAAACAAAAAAAGTTTTGATACAATTATTTCAGTCCTCCAATGTATTATTCACTGAATTATCTCTGTATAACTGAACATGTCTGTAAGAAATATTAGAAAAAAAATCAAAATCTTTACATTTTATTTCTTTCAATAATTATAGAAGCATAGGGTAATGTAGATAATAGTATAAATTTTTAAAATCACAAACCTTAGATTTGGATTTTCTGTTAATACATTGTGGAGAGGAAAAAAAAATAAACAGAAGTTTTGATTTATTACCATATGGTTATAGTATTGGGGTTTAATCCAGTAAGAAAAACCACATTGCTATAAGTGTAATTAGTTCAGATATTTTGAGGTTCAATTTTGTTTTGGTGTCAATTTCTTTGACTTTTTCATTTTTCCCTAGTGGGAATACAGGAACAGGGAACAGAGGGGTTTTTTTTTGTTGTTGTTAGTTTGTTTTTTGTTTCTTTATAATTTTTTAATAATAATTTGTTTCCCTCTACAAATTTATGACTAATGGAACAGTTGAAATCTGGTTTCCTAAAGGCTACAATTACTATGATAATTGACTGTTTGTCTGGTGTTTGTTCTTACTTTCAATGTATTTAGAACAGAAGAGAACTAACCAGGTTGGAAAAGACCTTTGAGATCCTCGAGTCCAACCTGTCATCCAACACTATCTAATCAACTAAACCATGGCAACAAGCGCCAAATACAGTCTTTTCCTAAACATCTCCAGTGATGGTGACTCCACCACCTCCCTGGGCAGCCCATTCCAATGGCTTCCTAACATCCAGCCTAAACCTCCCCTGGCACAGCCTGAGACTGTGTCCTCTTGTTCTGTCACAGGTTGCCTGGGAGAAGAGACCAGCCCCCACCTGGCTACAACCTCCCTTCAGGTAGTTGTAGACAGCATTAAGGTCTCCCCTGAGCCTCCTCTTCTCCAGGTGTGATGATTTAACCCAACTACAAAACAAAAACTCAGCTGAACTGAGTCTGGGAAGCAAATGAAGGAGCTGTATTTTACAAACAATAATGGAATGCAGTGAATATGTACAAAATATACAGTATTTGCAATATTATGCAAGTCTTTTACAAAAAAACAAACAGCAGAAAAATCCTCCTTGGGCAGGAGGATTCCACCTTGCCTTTCCCCCAACCTCTCTCCCTCCCTTTTCCCTCTGGTTAATTATAAGAAAAGAGAAAATGAGAAATGTTAGAGGGATTTTTTTTTGTTGTTGTTAGCTCAGAGTGCCATTAAGAAGCTAGTATGCTTATCTGAAGTTTCACTGATAAGAGGTCTCTCTGTCCAGGAACACCCAGCATGCAGGCAGAAAGACAGAATGAAAACAGAATGTGAGATATTGCTATGGTAGATCTCACATCTGGCCAATGAAATTCATTTACAACAATCTTTGTTTTCCTTTTTGCACCCAACTGTAGATTTGCTTGATTTTTTTTTTTAAAAGCACAGCCTAAACTGTCACACCAGGCTAAGAACCCCAGCTCCCTCAGCCTCTCCTCATAGGGCTTGTGCTCCAAAACCCTCACCAGCTTTGTTGCCCTTCTCTGGATACATTCCAGCAACTCAACCTCTTTCCTAAACTGAGGGGCCCAGAACTGGACACAGGACTCAAGGTGTGGCCTAACCAGTGCTGAGTACAGGGGCAGAATGACTTCCCTGTCCAGCCTGTCAAGGTCCCTCTGCAGAGCTCTCCCACCCTCTAACAGATCAACATCTCCCCACAGCCTGGTGTCATATCAATTTACTGATGGTGGACTCAATACCCTCATTCAGATCATCAATAAGGATATTGAACAGGATGGGGCCCAGCACTGATCCCTGGGGAACACCACTAGTGACTGGCTGCCAGCTGGATGTGACACCATTCACCACCACTCTCTGGGCTCAGCCCTCCAGCCAGTTCCTAACCCAGTGCAGATTGCTCCTGTCCAAGCCACTGGCTGACAGCTTGGCCAGGAGTTTGCTGTGGGAGATAGTATCAAAGGCCTGACTGAAGTCCAGGTAGACTACACCCACAGCCTTCCCCACATCCACCAGGTGGGTCACCTATCACAGAAGGAGATCAGGTTGGTCAGGCAGGACCTACCCTTCCGAAATCCATGCTGGCTGGGCCTGATCCCTTGGCCATCCTGTAAGTGCTGTGTGATTGCACTCAAGATGACCTGTTCCATAATCTTGCCTGGCACTCAGGTCAGGCTGACTGGCCTGTAATTCCCTGGCTCATCCATCCTTCCCTTCTTGTGGATGGGCACCATGTTGGCCAGCTTCCAGTCATCTGGGACCTCTCCAGTGAGCCAGAACTGCTGAAAAATGATGGAAAGCAGCTTAGTGAGCTCATCTGCCAGTTCTGTCAGCACCCTTGGATGGATCCCATCAGGTCCCATGGACTTGAGGGGAACCAAGTGGCTAAGGAGGTCTCTAATTGTTTCCTCCTGGATCACAGGGGAATTATACTGCTCCTTGGCTCCATCTGCCAGCTCAGGAGGCCAGTTGTCTGGAAGACCACCTATCCTGCTACCAAAATTTGAGGCAAAGAAGGTGTTAAGTACCTCTGCCTTTTCCTTACCTCTTGTTACTATGTTCCCCTCCATGTCCACCAAGGAGTGGAGGTTGCTCTTGCCCCTGCTCTTGCCATTAATATATTTGTAAAAGGATTTTTTATTGTCATTCACAGCAGAGGCCAATCTAAGCTCTAGATGGGCTTTTGCCTTTCTATTTTTTTTCCTGCATGACCTAGCAACATCCTTATACATTCCATGGGTTACCTCACCTTCTTTCCAAAGATGATACACCCTCTTTTTTTCCCTTAATTCATTCAGAAGTTCGTTGCCCATCCAGGATGGCCGTCTGCCCCGGCGGCTCATCTTACGGTACATTGGCACAGCCTGTTCCTGTGCCTTCAAGAATTCTTTCTTGAAGTAGGTCCAGCCCTCCTGGACCCCTTTGTTTTTAAGGACTGTTTCCCAAGGTACCTTCTGAGTTAGTTCCTTGAGTAACCTGAAGTCCACCCTCCAGAATTCCAGAGTGGAGGTTTTGTTGCTGCCCCTCTTACCTTGACTGCATATTGCAAACTCAATTATTTCATGGTCACTGGACCCCAGACAGCCTCCAACCACCACTATAATGTCTATAATGTTCAGGCCATTGCAGAAATCACTGATGAGAAACAAAGGAGATGAAAGAAGAATGGGTTTGAAGCCCTGGACAATACATTTACCTACCTTCCATTTTTCAAGCTTTGCAAAGGAAAATATTTATCACTGAGATCTCTGCCTGTGTCTATAGAATCATAGAATTGTTAGGGTTGGAAGGGATCTCAAGGATCATCTAGTTCCAACTCCCCTGCCATTGGCAGGAACACCTCACGCTAGATCAGGTTGCCCAGAGCCACATCCAGCCTGGCCTTAGAAACCTCCAGGGCTGGGGCTTCTACCACCACCCTGGGCAACCTGTTCCAGTGTCTCACCACCCTCATGGTGAAGAACTTCTTCCTAACATCCAATCTGAATCTACTCATTTCTATTTTTTTTTCCATTAACCCTAGTCCTATCACTACCTGACACCTTAAAACATCCCTCACCAGCTTTCTTGTAGGCCCCCTTCAGATACTGGAAGGCCACAATAAGGTCTCCTTGGATCATTCTCTTCTCCATACCGAATAGCCCCAACTCCCTCAGTCTATCCTCATAGGAGAGATGCTCCAGCCCTCTGATCATCCTCATGGCCCTTCTCTGGACACATTTGTATTTTTAAAAAGGATTCAAAATTGATTAGGAGGTACATAAATGCTAATTATGTAAGTCTTTTTTTCCTAGAGCTTGGTGTTTCATTTGCTCTCTTTTCTACATTAAATCATACAATAGTATGAGGTGCAATGGACCTTTAAAGGTCATCTAGCCCATAATCGCTGTTGTGAGCAGGGAGATCTTTAACTAGGTCAGACAGGGATGGGGCTTTTACTACCTCTCTGGGCAGCCTGTTCCAGTGGTTCAACACCATCACTGTATAAAAAATCCTCCTTATATCTTGTCTAAACCTAGACTCTTTTAGTTAAAAATCATTCCTCCTAGTCCTACTGTAACAGGCCCTGCTAACATTATTGTCCCCATCTTTCTCATAGGCCCCCTTTAACTACCAAATGTCACAATAATTTCTCCCCAGAGCCTTTTTTTTCCAAGCTAAACAATCCCAACTTTCTCAACCCTTTCTCAAAGGAGAGTTGTCCCAGCCCTTTGATCATTTCTGTGGCCTTCCTCTGGCTCCGCTCCATTAGGTCCATGTCTTTCCTGCAATGAGGACAGAGTACTGCAGGTGGAGTCTCACTGGAGCAGAGGTGCAGAAACACCTCCCTTGACCTGCTGGCCACTCTTCTTTTGATGCAGGAGACAGTTGGATTTCTGGGCTGCAAGCACACATCGCTGGCTCATGTCCAACTTTTCATCTACCACTACCCTGAAGTCCTTCTCCACAGAGCTTATTCAGTCATAAGACTCTTACACTGGAATTCACATGATGTAATGTGTATATTCACAAACCAGTAGAGACTCTAAGATTCTGTGTCATCATTTTAGTCAATAAGGACAGATACAATGGACAAATACTGTGGAATGCATTTTACATGCAGTTGTCTTTAGCATGCCCAATACATCAATATGAAACCCATTGCAAGATTTCCAATAGCCTTATTAAGGTAACATTTTGCCAGTTATTGATATTACAGTAATATAACACCAGAATAATCTCTCTTTTTTTCCCCCTCGCCCTCAATTTGTCCACTTTAGTTTTAAAACATCATTTAGCCTTAGAATGTCTGCAGCAATTTTACAATGTAAAAATAACATCTGGAAAGGCAAAAAACCTGACCACTTAATTGTATGATGATTATATTTTGTATTCATGTATGGGTCTCTAATTAGATAAGATGCATCTCTTACTCAAATCCAAAAGCAACTTTATATATACACTTAACAGCAATTGTGAAAAAACTTTTTATATCATAAAAGTAGACATTTTGCTTAAGCAGATTTATATCCTTGAAAATTATCTATTAAGTATCTGCAATATGTTAGAGAAACATATCCATTGTATTTATGAAGTACACTTCACTATCAGATGAGCTTGCAGATTGGCTGACTGCCTCCAGCTACTCCAATAGGATATAATATTCAATGGTACATGCATTAGCAGATGTAGAAAATTAACATAATAGACAGAAGTAGTACTAAATCAGATCTTAACAAATAATATTTTTTTCCTGTTATTTCTTATATTGTCTTACTCCATCCAACCAGTTTTATGTGGGAAACTGTGATGAATCTGTGGACCCTTTGACGGGCAAAGAAGAGACTGACCTCAAGAATATTGCTGTGTATCCATGAGAAAACATTATGCACCCATGAATTAATACATTGTTGTGTATCCTTGAATGTCTGGAAAGTCCCTGGGCTGAATGCACAGTTTATTTGAGGCAGAGATGCTGCAAAATTGAGATAGAAAAATAGCAGAAAAAGAAACCTGGACTTAGCTCAGCAAATAACTGTAGTAATGTATCAGTAACCAATAAGAATCATGAGAAAAGCTTGTTAACAAATTAGACGTAGCCACACTGGCATAACATACATACAAATATGTGTTCCTTGCAGAAATAAACTCTACTCTGCTTACCACAAGTGTGTTTGTCGCTTTTGTCTGTCACCCAAAACAGCAACAGTTTTATACACAACCTAAGAGGTGAACTTTAATTTTTTAACCAAATATTTAGATTGATATATACAAGATCTCTCAGGCAAAGTCTAGGAACAGTTTCAATTGTGACATTTATGTACATTTCGTGAGCAATTATTACCTTGACTATTTCTCATTCTGTACATCAGTTATGTTGATATTAGTTGTTACATACCTGGAATGACATGTCTCAGCTAGGCTTCTAGACACTACAGATAACCAAAACAAGCAGGTAGACAGAGTCACATCACTTGTATAAATTACTATCTCACCATGAAAAGGAATCATGTTATAAAAGAATTCTCTTCTAAAGACCATAAATGAAGTCTATATATATATGTGTCAGTACATCCAAAATCCCTTTCCCCACCTCAGAGCCACAATGGGGGGGAAACAGAGAAGCATGGGAAAAAGGGGCAGGGAGAAGGCACCTCCCCCTTCCCAACGCGGTGGTAGGTGGACACATGGGCCCTTCCCCCCAAGCCACATGTCAGGCACAGACCCCAGTGCCAGGGCAAGCCTGGGCATGCAGAGAACTGATGGTAATCAGTTTCTGCCCTCTCTGGCTTTTGGAATATGCTTTATGGTAGTGTTTTATGACAAAAATCAGCACAGGTGTTTAAATGAGTAAACTGCAGGGTGCTCGTGCTCTCTTTCTTGGGTTCCCCCCCGCCCCCTAACATGTGTGGATTAAGCAGCCACAGTTACAGGAAGAATTTCTGATTAAAAGAGAAAACAAAAAAATTCCCACAATCGGCAAACATCATTGTGAGTAAATATTCCTAAGCCTCCAGGAAATACCTGCCTGTTGTTAGTAGGAGTAACATACTCCTTTTGGATTTATCTTTTCCAGATACCGTCTCTCAAACTATTTGTAACCATTGCTATATTCTGGAGATATTCTTCAACCAAGCATAATAACCTGTATATAATATTGCATAACTTTTTTATATATTTATGTGGATAGTGGAGCTTAAAATTAATATTTATATTTTCATTAATTCCCCACCTCACCACTTTTATACATAACAATATATATGCATTATTTTTATATATACAAATTAAATCTATCTCTAACAACTATTTCCAGTTCTTTCCATGACCAAAACATTTCATCCTGCACTCCTAGACAGTTATCATATTTCCTATCTTGTAGTATAGCTGGATCAAGTCCACAACTGTTGAAGCAGTCACTTTGCTGTCTGATTACTTAGCAGAAAAAGAGGAGATTTTAAAATAGAGATATGAAAAACTTGATGTAATGCTAATTTTTTTATTCGTTTTGGGGTGGTGGGTGTTGGTTTGGGTTTGGGTTTGTTTTGTTTATTTGGTTGTGGTCTTTCTTGTGTGTATGTGTGTTTGTTGTGTTTTGGTTTATTTTCCTTAGGTTACAAATAATTTGATACTTTAAAAAGTCAATTAAAAGAATTTTCTCCCAAATCTATGTCTTACCAGCTCCACCAGTAGGACAGTTGACAGTAGGACAGCTTGTAAAATGGAGTGTTAGTCAATTTCTGTATAAAAATGGTGATGACTTCTAGACTATCTTCACTTTTCAAATAGTGATGCAGACTAGACCTAAACAGATTAAATTACAAGAATCTAATTGCAGTATTAAAGGCAGAAATAAATGAAGTAAGGTCTATTTCTGAATAAAAAATTTATGCTCTCTTTAACAAGTGGAGCTGAAAACAGTCTTTTTTTTTTTTTGACACAGTCACTGCAACACCCTTAAATAAAAATATAACCTTATTATCAAAAGTGACCTAATTTTGCATACTTCAATTTTTTTCAGCTACTACATTAATTTGTAATTAGAATGTGCATGTGGGTGAGGTATCTTTCTTTCCCCTGTTGAAAAGATACAAGACTCATACTAATTGCATCCAGAGAGGGAATATGTGTTTCTTTTTTATTGGATATAATGTTAGAGTAAGCTAATGATTGCAAAACATCTAATTCCAAAGCAAGTCATCACAGCATCAGTACATCTAGACTAAATTCTCCTTTTTAATTGCTCGGTTTGTAAAATATGTTGTGCACAACAAGAAGACTAACAAAAACAGATGTACTCTGTCAGCCAAAGGGGAAATATCTGCATAACAAGATAGCCCAGGAGAGGCTTACAGTAGCATAGAAATGCAATCACTAATGTACATTATAATTTTTCATCACTCTTTGCTTATTGCTTTTGCTTTACTCTTCTAAAATCTTGTGTAGTGTTAGCATCAGCATGTGACATTTATGCAATATACACTACTTCAATTATCTAGTGAATCATTCAAATAAGAGAGATGAGGAAGTTGATACATGCTTTGAGAAACAGATCTTTACACCAGGGATTTGCTCACACAGTGTGGAAGCAGCTCTGGAGCAGCAGATACAACAGTGAGCTTTAATCATTCTAGCTGATTTGCAGGTGAAGACAGGGCAAGTCTCATAGGCTCACGAGCCGCTGGAAACAGCAAATCAAATTACAGACAACCACAGAAGACACTTCCATTCAGTCAGTGTAGTCAGTTCGTGCAATTCAAGTGCACTAACATGTCGTAAGAGGGCTAAAATTATGGGTTTTCATATGCTATGAAAATGTTGTAATTTGTTAAACTAGTCATTAGAATGCTCATCACAAATTGTTCTTTTTCTAGGAACTTCAATAGTCCTCTGAAGATTTTCATGTTATAGTGTGTTTAGTCTATAAATATGTATATGTACAAGGAAAATTAAGAAATCTTGATAGAAACAAAACAGAGGAAATATCTGAAGAGCAGTGACAGTATACTTCATCTGGGATATTTAGTTATTCCCATTCGTTTCCTCTCCCTTTCCTTCTCCCTCTGTCTCTTTCCTCTCCTTCCCATTTCTGCGCTGCCTCATTCCCTACTCCTTTTTTCCTTACCTCCCTCAAATTACAAAATTATTCTGAGCAAGTACAAAACTGAGGCCAAATCTGTAGACCAAACGGTTTTGATCAAATACAAATATATTTCATAAGGCTGAAGAAAATAGTTGAAGAAAAAGATAACAGTTAAAATTTTAATACATTATGCATATGTTTTACAACAGATGAGAAGGAAAGAGGAAGATCATGGAGGAAAGTAGTAAAGAAATATCAAAAGGAAGAAATATTGCTGAAATTATGCATGCTTACATTTCCATAAATGGTTGATGTGGCACAATTTTGCTCAAAAAGGAAGAATTCTTCTTTATGAGGAGTGGCTGAAAGGGGAGCTGTTTACTCTTTAGAAAAGGAGGCTGAGGGGAGATCTTAACAGTCTCTACAACTACCTGAAAGAAGGTTGTAAGAGACCTTCTCCCACGTAACAAACAATAGAACAAGAGGTAATGCTCTCAAGTTGTGCCAAGGAAGGTTCAGGTTGACATTAAGAAAAATTTCCTCAGTGAAAGTGTTTTCAAGCCATTTTAAGAGATTGTCCAGGAAAATGGTTGTTTTCATTTCTGGAGGTTTATATGTGTTATGGATTGAGCTGAACCTGCTGCTGTTACTCATATCATGCTGTTGTCATGCCAGCTTCAAATGGTGCAAGTGCTAACTGGAAGCAAAGTACTACGGGGCTTGAAGTTCAGGTTGCAGCATGAGAGTCTTCCTGTTCCCGGTACTGCTTCTGGGTCCTGGCTTCTTGGGTGTGGTCTCTTTTCTGCAGGCATGGCAGCAGAATGAGTGGCAGTCTGGTAGCTGCTGGTTTGGGCTTTCTGATTTATACTGGGTTTTTCCTGTATTTTACCGAACTTACTCTCAAATAGGCTAAGATAATCATGCATCGTATTATTAGATTATTAGACCAGCATCTTATTATATATTATTAGATTAATTAGATTATTAGCTAAGGTACTTACGCATTGTGGTCATGATAGCTCATATTAAACTTTTATCTCTTTATCCCAACCCTGAGTTTTGTGTGTTACTCTTCCTCTCACTTCAGTGTTGGGGAGCAGGCAGATTAGTGCCTGCACTAAACTGTTACAATATGTGGTACTAAGGCCATAGTTTTTGTGGTGGACTTGGAAGCGTTAGATTAATGGTTAGATTCTTAAGAGTCTTTTACAAAATAAATGATGTTATGAGTCTATGATTCTATGCTTCTATGTATTCCAAAGCAATGTGAAATTCTCATAAAATTTATAAAATCAAGAAAAAATGGAAATTCAGGGAAAATCTGCTCTTGAAAATGTAAATCAAACTATGAGTAGGATACAGTGGGTTTTTTTGTTTATTTTTTTAATAAGTAATTTCTTTGATTATTCTTTTTTTCCCTAAAACTTGTCTAAAAATAGAAACAGTGAGTAAAATAAACTAAATTCAGTTATATGAACTAATATCAGTGAGCAGTGATGGGATGATAAGAATATGTTTTGACTGTAAACAAAGCAAAGAATTCTACAGTTCATTCAGCTCTAACTAGGTGATTTTTACCTGAGATAATCATAAATTTAAAACACTGATGGTGTTACAAATACCTTATTTTAACAATCTAAATTGCTACAATTGTGATAAGTTTGTTCCATGAAAGATTAACAAGAATTCCAAGAGAAAAAATGTGTATTATAATAAAATATAATGCAATGGGACTTACCCTAAGCATCAAGCAATATTTTTATTGTATTTTTATAATTGTAAGTGTTAAATTGCTTACTCAAGATACGTGATTCTGGGAAGATGCAAAATGGTCATGCAAGTAATTTACAAATTACAAGCAACAATCATAGTAAAATATGATTAATGTAAAATGAATAAAAGATTAAGACATCTTGCCAGGAAGGAATTGTTTGTGAGCTAAAAAAAAAGCATGATAAAATCCTTCAAGGAATTTAGGGGAAAAAATGGAAAAGCACAAGAAAATAAATACCTGGTTTGTTCCATCCCTATGTGAAAATGAGAGTTCTTAAAAAAATGCATTAACATTAAGTGCATGTAGCCAAAAGCAATAAAAGAATTCCTGGAATCTGTTGTTTAGGTTCCCAATTATGGCTCTTGCAAAAAAAAAAAAAAGTAGAGAAACTCTATTTGATTTATGTAGCAATGTCTTGGTAGTGAGAAATTGAAGACTGGTTAATAAAAACAAAAACAGATGAAAAAGACTAAGCAACAGGAATTTTTAAGAGTATGCAAAGACTGTAATGGATTCAGGATCTTTCTGTACTTCTTACAGAAGGTAATGAATAGGAAGAGATACGTTAGTTAGCCATCTTAGTTTGAGAAATTTTCTCCACTGTTGATAATAACGGTCTAATTTATTGCATTTTTTACTTCTTGAATTTTCTTTCTGACATACCTTCTGGGAAACTTATTTACTCCCTCTAAAATGTCTTGTATGTCTTCACCAGTGGTTCCCTTCCTATTTTCATATACCTTATCTCATATCTATTCTCTTTGACCAGGTACAACTCTTACAGACCATTGTTAGAAAATGTATCAGCCTTGACTCTTTTCAGTAATTTATCATCAGTTTGAGCCTTTTTTCCGTCCCAATCCTGAAGCTAATTTGCAAAGCTTCATTCAAGCCATGAAAATGTATTCCTTATTTGGGGAACATAAGTCAGAAATTTAGGAGTCCTAGGATCTCTGTAATGAAAAAAAAAGTGTACATCTACCGTACATGAAATGTGATTCACCTTCTGTTGTTCTTGACGCCTCTGCAGTAGAGAGAACTGTTGCAACACTCAATGAACTGAGATTAATGTTTTAATTTGCATGAAGATTAAAGTGTTTTGTACATTTTAGCTGGATATTTGATTTAGTAAATTGAATTTAGGGTATTAAAGTTTGATTCTCATTTTTATTTATTCCTATCATATTTGAAATCTGGAAGAAATCAAGACAGAATACAACCAGTGATCAACATATAATTAACATGATTATTTAGTCTAATCTTAGAGAATTATTTCAATGGCAGAAGTGATCGTGTGCATTCAGGTAATATTTTCTGTTGCTGAGTTTATTAAACACTAATAAATATATTCTTAATCTCACTACAATTATCTTGGTATTATTTTGCCTGATCTTTCCTCACAGAAGCCCTGATCCAATGACAATTAAGTCTAATAATAAGATTCCTTTGACTTCAAAGGACTGGCTCAAAAATTGCAAAAAGTCAATTGTAAATTCTGTGAAAAAAGCACATTATCCTCTCAATGTGACTAGAATAAATAACAATGTGTCACAAGAGACATCATGAATAAGTTATGATTCACTGAAATCAAGAAGAGCAGGCTCTAGTAATTCCATTTTAAGTTTGCACTTAGAATCTATTGAACTTGTGATTGCTGATTTACCTTTCAGGTGTTATAGGGTATGTAAAAATTCACCATTCTTCAAATATCAGGGCAAAAAAGATAAAAGATATGGTGCATCAGACTAGCATAGCAAAAGCATGCACATTTCTATAACATAGTGAAGTTAGGAAAAACATAGGCAGAAAAGCACAGATATGTCTGTTTAGTTACCTCCTATGGGGTTTGGATCCCCATAAGGACTGTGAGGAAGTAACTGTGAGCCTGGAAAATAATCTCTTTGGAACTTGGCATGTAAATAAGAACATTACATTTTTTTATGTGTGCAAACCCAGGACAACTGTTTCTTTTCTGCTACATGTAATAAATGTTTTATGCACAATGTGACTGTCTACAACATATGCAGTTTTATGCCATCTGTAAAATGCCCACAGGTATCACTGCTAAGAGCTCTGTATAGGAAATGAAAGAAGAATATGAACCTCTAGACACACAGTTATAGTAGAACACTCTGTTGAAGTAGTTACCAGAATCTGTCCAAACTTCCTTCACTTTATGTTAGTGCATATATATTTACCATTTTCCCCACTTTATTTCATGTCTACTTTAAAACATTTTTACTCTGGTGTGAAATTGATATAATTTTAATGTCTTATTGGAAGGGATTAAAAAAAAAAAGAAGATATTTTATTAGTATATTCACAGTTGGTTAGAAAATACTGAGGAATCTGGAACTGGAATAAGCACTCCTTGATGTGGTCTTTCTGGTGCTGGCAAGTTTATAAATCAGATGCAAAATGAGACAAACCATATTTCAGGGATGCTTGTTTCTTCACAGTTCATATAAAGAAGATCTCAATCACAATTACAATAATAGATATCCAAATCCCATTCACTTTTACCTCATTTTGTTCATCTTTAAATAACACCTGTAATTGTTTCCATTTAAAAATGAAGGAGATTATGTTTTCACTCACTCCCAGGAAGAGATGATTATCCAAAGCCATTTCCCAAAACCTTGATGTAATTGATACTATACTAAAGAATTATTAGAAAAAAGGGTGAGAAAGGGATGATCTCCATGATCTTGAAAATGGATCACTGTGCAATTTGATAAAGAAAACTTGCTTAGGATGTAAAAACTTGAAATTCTGGTCTCATAGCTATGTAATTTGGAATACACTTTTTGCTGCTGTAGGATGCTCAGCTGTCTTTCTGTTTTCTGCAATTACTATCTACTCTATAATACATCATCAGTCATGAAAGTAGTATACCAAATTTATGATTGATGGCTTAACAGTGCAGCTGTGGGATTAATATTTTGTCACTTCCTTTCCCCCCCCCCCCCAATTCATGTAAATCTCATATTGACAGAACTAAGACCTGCCTCAAAGCATACAGCAAACCTTTCCTTTCTTAATGGTTTATGTAATTTCCTAGAAAATAGGCTGCATGAATCTGAATCCCTTCAGAGCAGCATGAAAGCAGAAGACAGTTATTTCATTTTCTGGGTGAGTGCTTTAGCCTCAGACTTCTACACAGAAGTCGGTCAATGCTATCTGTGTTTTAAAAAGTGAGCATCATCATTTAAACATCACCTTTAAGAGGCAAACTACATATTTTAAATCCCATTGGACACATATACTTGATGCATGTCTAAAGTTGGGAGCGCTGCACTCAGTAGTAATGAAAGCATTCTTAGTACATTTAAGTTTTTTGTCAGCTAACTGTAACTAGCTGTACATTGCAAGATTCCCTGTTTGAAGAAGTCTGTCAGGTTACACCCATCCCAGGAGGGGGTGGGCTGAAAAGAACCTAGCCCCCAGGTGGACAAAGAAACCTGACCCAAGTAGGCTGAGAGACCTGGTTCCTCCTCCAAGGTGGAGGGGTCCCTGGGTCAAAGATTATTTCACTCTCCCTTCTTGTCCACCAAGCCAATTTATGGGGAGCCATTTCCTGTGCTCTCTCTTGCGCCTGATCTTCACCTGCCCAAGAGGCTGCTTCTGCTGCTCCCTGCTGTTGCTCTAACCACGTGGTGGGGCCTGCTTCATGCTGCATCCAAACTCCTAAGGACTGCATCTAAAGAGAATCCACATTTGCATCAAGAGAATCCTTTTCCAGCTGTGACTGATTTTCTATATATTTTCATTTACTTTTTTTTCCTTATACCTTTTAAAATGCCTTTTATATTTTGTCTAACTTACCTTTTTTACTTCCAATTTGATTCAAGACTCTTTCTTTTGTGATTTTACCTCTCTTTTCTCCTGCCTAATTTGTTTTCCCCTACTGGGAAAAAAAAAGAAGAGGAAAGGCAATCTAAATCTGTTCCTTTTGGGCTTTCAGGCTTTGGGCAAGCTTAAACCACATGAAGATCATAATATGGAAATCCATTTCTAAGACACCAAAATATATCTACAGAACCAGAGAGCATTGCCCAGTTCTTGGATGTGGCTGCATGTCCCAGCTACATTTTAACTTCATGCTGTATTTAGGTGTCCTATCCCTTTAACCTTTCGCCTACCCAATCAGATTTCTCAGAGCACTAGGGCTATGTGCCTAGGCTCTGTGATTATTGTAGTGTGCATCTAGCTGACATGTTTTCAATGCCCCAGATCATTCTCTTGACAATCTAGGCAGATGACAAAATACTTCAGGGAATCACTTTAACACATATCAAAACAAATCCCAACTGTAAGTAGGTTATCAACAGCATCTTCAGACTTTCTTATTGTCTTAGAGAACACTGATATGCCTTATCATAATTTCTACTTTTTACATTTTTCACTATACATTTGTACAAATGGAATGCTGTCCACAGTCCTCTTTCTGAAGTTGTACTAAATTTTGAAATAAGTTTCCTTATGTGCTCATATATATGTATACACTTAAATATACATTTGCTGTAATAGACAAGCATAAGTTAATATGTTAAACAAGCTCATCCTATAAATATCAAGTCTGGGATATTATCTCTTACTGGCATTTGATATTGTAATAGTTACTACAAAAGGATTTCAAATTACAGTCATAAAGATTTCCCTTTTCCCAATGAGTTTAAGTTAAGCTCATGGAAAAGCCTGTGAAAAAATGAAATTATCCAGAAATTCTGCCCATATTTTTAATGTGATTCTCTGCTTAATACTTTTGAATGTACTGAATTTCTTCCCTTTTAATATTTGATTTTTATGGAAAATAATTTTGAAATAGGCATTTCAGCAATAATTCTTATTCTTCCTTTACTAACTTGTGATTAACTCTGTTGCATAAAATCAGCATCTCTAAATTGAATCAAGGATGTTTCATTTTTTACAATTAAGCAAGATGAAAAAATCAATGGAATGGATATTTGATATTTTTCATGCTCATAATCTTCATTGCAATTTCCATTCCTTCCCACCTCCAGAATGTATCAAAAATGCAAGGCTTTTTTCTTGAGACACCTACAGAATTTTTCAGTTCTAGACTTAATATTTGAATATTGTTATTCAGCAATGGAAAAAACCCAACAGAGTTCTTTGTGAAATAGCACATATGCTTGTCTGCAACACTGATCAAGAGTCTCCTGCAGATCCCTTGAGAGCATGAACACAATTGCATTCATCTTCTGTAATGTAGCTAGATAGGATATGTATCATCAGTTTCACTGCTTTGAGACCATATTTTCCTCATAGATATTTCACAGGTTCCATTGCAGACTAATACCTTTAATTTCCATATTTGAATAAGATCAATAGCTTGTTTCTTTCTTGCAGGTGATGGGGTAAATAAATTAACACCTAGTTAACTTCTTAATTACGTTCAACTAACTAAGTAACTTTATGTTAAGATCATAGTAAGGGCTACTCAAAAAGTTGTTGGTTTTTATTTTGGGGTGTTTTTTGTTGTTGTCCTTGTTTTGTTTTAATTCTGTGAAAGAATCTTTTCAGGAATGTTTATGAAAAGATGATTAGACTAGAAGAGAATAGAAAAGAATAGAAAAGGATTGAATAGAATACACCAGGTTGGAAAAGACCTTCAAGATCATCAAGTCCAACCTATCACCCAACACTATCTAATCAACTAAACCATGGTACCAAGTACCTCATCCAGTCCTCTCTTAAACACCTGCATTGATGGTGACTCCACCACATCCCTGGGACAGCCTATTCCAATGACCAATCACTCTTTCTGTGAAGAATTTCCTCCTAACATCCAGCCTAAACCTGCCTTGGCACAGCTTGAGATTTGTCCTCTTGTTCTGGTGCTGGTTGCCTGGCAGAAGAGACCAACCCCCACCTGGCTACAACCTCCCTTCAGATACTTGTAGAGAGCAATAAGGTCTACCCCGAGCCTCCTTTTCTCCGGGCAAAGCAACCCCAGCTCCCTCAGCCTCTCCTCGTAGGGCTTGTGCTCCAAACCCCTCACCAGCTTTGTTGCCATTCTCTGGACACGTTCCAGCAAGTCAACATCTTTCCTAAATTGAGAGGCCCAGAACTGGACACAGAACTCAAGGTATGGCCTAACCAGTGCTGAGAACAGGGGCAGAATGACTTCTCTGCTCCTGCTGGCCGCACTATTCCTGATACGGGCCCTGATTCTAGAGTCAAAGAAAAGAATTCTGGCCATTTTGCAATGATTATTACCTTACAATATAAAAATAACAACATTAAGTATAATTTGGTCAGTATATTTTTACTTTAAGCACTTGATTTAGATGGGTTTTATGAAGTCGTAATAAACATTAAAATATTCAGTATCAAATCCATTTAGTTAAATGTCATGTGAACTTAGTCACTACACTCAATCATATCTAAAAATAATTTTTAAAGAAATAAAAACGCTTGGGGAATTATGTATCTTAGACATGATTGACACGTGCTTCATCAGTAAGCACTTATAGCATGTCACCATATATTAAATAATCAAAAGCAAGAACATAAATAATATTTATACATTACTTTAAATGTGATTGGATGATGGTGGCATAGATAAAGTACATTTTTCTCTCCATTTGAGAATTAATATCAAAAGTGTGTAATGATCTTTATCCTTTGGAGGCTGGCCATGCAAACAAAATGGTAAGTTGTACTTTAAAAGGGAAGTTGCCCTCTGCAATGCTTTATCGAATTTCAGGCAACTTAGCTTTGCAATTTCATTAGCTACCAAGAATAGGTCTTTTTCACTCTCTGTTCACCTCCTTTCCATGGAAGAGATAATTTACTGAGGCAGAAGCCAAGAGGAAAACAGATAAATTAAGTAAAAAAAAAAAAGAATTAATTGGTATGTAGATAATAAACCAAGGCACAGTAATGCATTTCTAAGATAAGGGTAATAAGACAAGCTGCATCTGATACAGGAAACCCATAATGAAAATATTGAATACAAGTCTTACTCATTTATAAAGATTTATGTTAACCTTATAAAAAAGAAACCTATTTAATTCAGCTCTGTTAAGTCTTAATTCAAATTCAGTTGAATGCCTTTCTGCTTCATCAGCATGCAATTTGGCATGTAGATCTTAATAATTCTTTTGAAGCTATTTTGAGATTAATATAGATCAAAAACCAAAGCTGAAAGTTTTATGTTTTCTTTGACATATTCTATTTCTTGACTTTTGCTTATTATTCACTGTATATGTCATCCACATCAGAGTTTCCCTTTAAGCTATCCTGACATAAAAAAAGGTATAGGTGGTTTTGAGTGTGATTCGCTAATCAATTTTAGACATCTAATGATGAAAATTGCTGTTCTTTAAAAGTCTTTTTCCTTAC
Organism: Colaptes auratus; assembly: GCA_015227895.2. Lineage (NCBI taxonomy): Eukaryota > Metazoa > Chordata > Aves > Piciformes > Picidae > Colaptes > Colaptes auratus. The sequence goes on along the minus strand of CM037631.1, from coordinate 79,064,206 downwards.
AGTGGGTAATTCCTTTGTACTTAAATTTTTTCACATATAATTAAAATTCAGACTGCATGTAATATTGTAAGTGTAAATTTGTTAAATTCTTATTTATTGATTTACTTGCTTATTTATGAAAAACTGTTTAAAAAACAACTTAGAACATTCTTTTAAAGTCAAAATAATATGTCTTTGGTTTTGACCAAATAAAAAGAATTAGTGGGATATACAGACTTAGTGAGATGAGAACAACTGCTGAAATAAAACTGTACTTAAGAGGTTATTAGAGGTGACTGACTTTCAAAGGCAATAAAAGTAATCCACAAAATACTTAATTACCTGATTTTCAATGTCCACCACTCTGTGCTCTTAATTCTTTAAGTCCTTCTAGCTGTTGCCAAAGCAAAGAAACTTATTTCTGTTTACCAGCTTCACTGTTGATTTCTGGCTGAGACAGTCATTTTAGATTCTTCTATAAATGATGGGGAAAAAAGGCATTTTCAGAAGTTAAACTGGAAGGGATGGAAGGAGGGAGGGGAGGAAGGAATTCAGAAGGAATTCATGTAGTGGTTTGAACCACATAATATTCCCCACTATCAGAATCACGAATTTATTGCTACAGCATTTACAGCTGTACTGTGTTAAGGCCCTGGAAAAGGAGAGTCTTGGCTTCTTTCACATTTCCAGTCCTTGAGTAGGTGCCGTGGTTTTGTTTTTTATGGGATTCAGGCGGGTATTCCTTTCCCTTTTCCTTCTGTTCTCTATATATACTGATGTAATCTGATATCTTTGAAGCAGAGGAGCAAAATATTCTGTGTAAATCAAATTAAAAGTCTCCCTCTGATAAAGGATATAGTATTTCCTTTATTTATAAATTATATGGCAATATTACTAAAGATATCAATATCCTTTTATTAATATAAAACTTGCCAAAATGTATCAAAATGTTTGATGTATGGTTAGAATATATTTACATGGAATGTACAGTATTTGGGCAACTATAAAAATTTTTAAAATTTTATGCGAAATGGGAGGGATGTAACAGAAAGAGAATACCCCAGGAGTGAAATGGTGCTCAACCACAGTGTGGGGGGAGACTCGACAAGAACTGTTAAGCCAAAGAGCCAATGAATTAATTACTCACAGCTGGTTGTACCCACGTAGGGAGTGCTGCTGCTGTGTATAAGAGGCTTTGGGGTGCTCATGTGCCCAGCACTGCAGGTTGCCAGCAGGAATGCCATGCAGTTGTCATTGACTTCAGAGGATGGTGGGCTATTAATGATGCTATCGAGCCGGGCACTTCCTTTGTCCTGGGGAAACTGAGGTATGGCAAAATCCCAGTTGCAAGAGGAAGCAGACCAATACCTGACTCTCACTCTTAAGCTCGTGGCTTCTCTCATAGCTTGCAGTGTGTAGGCTTGTGGTTTTGTCCCAGGCACTGGAATGGGCAACTTGAGGCTATGCAACTCGAGGCAGCTTCAAGCCAGATAAGGTCCAAGCAGATTCAAGCACATAAGGTTTCAGCAAAGCTTGAGCAAGGCACAGGTGACTAGAAATACGCCTGTATATAAATCTTGCCCAAGATTTGATTGGGCCAATAGGGCAACTGAAGCCAGCATATAGTTACCTAGTGAGAAGGGGTTCCGCCAGGCTGTGGCAAATAACTCTACTGAGATGTACTTATTTGTTCCCCAGTTATCTTAATTTAACTTTCAATGCTGTTGACCTATGTGATTTTTGCTAAAAAAAATAAGTTTTACTTCTTTTGAAACCATAAGTTTACATCTTGCATGCATTTACAACAGTCACTCTCTTTTATTCTTTTTTCCTCTCCAAGGGAGTCATGGTTAGTCGCTAAGGCTACAAGAAATCACCACTGACTCCCTATCTGCTCTTCACTGATTCAAGGGAGCCATGTGCAAATGTTTCACCAGTGAGTTATAAACAACAGCTGTAATATAGTATCAGTGGTAGCACACCCTCAGCAAATTTGCAAATAACACAACTAGGCTAATATAACAAATGGTTGTACTACCAGTCAGAAAGACCTTCAAAAGCAAGAGTAATGGGCTGGCAGGAATCCCATGAAATCCAGAGAAAAGTCCTGCCCCTGGGAAGGAGTAACTCCAGGTACCAGGACAGTCTGGTGGTAGGCTGCCTGGAAAGCAACATTGCAGAGAAACACCTAAGGGTCCTGGTGGACAAGACTCTGACCATGAGCTACCAACATGCCTTTACAGCCAAGGAAACCAATAGCCAACAGTTTCATTAGAAAGAATACAGCAGGTAGCTTGAGGGAGGTAATACAGCTCAGAGATGGTGAGGTTGCATCTGGGTTGCTAGGTCAATGTCTTGGATTCCCAGTACATGAGAAACACAGACTTACTGAAGCATGAAGATGATTAAATTGTTTGAACATCTTTCATATGAAGAAAGGCTAAGAGATACCACCGTTTAACTTAAGAAGAGAAGAGTCAGAAGGGATGTCATCACTGTATATGAGTCAGGCTATTTACAGTGGTACTTACTGATGTCATCAGAGGCAATAGACCTATGAAACATAGGATGGTCCCTCTGAACATCAGAGAAGACTAGTATTATGGGGGTGACCAAACCCTGGAATAGGTTGTCCAATGTTCCTTGGTCTTTTCTAGCTATCTGTCCAAGCATAAATTATTAGTGAGAATGAGCCCTAGGTATAAGGGATGTGATCTAGACACTGCCAAATGGTGTTTTAGTCAGGGATCTATCTTTGATTCTGGATGAGTTTTTTAGTGGTTGATAAGCTCTACTTCCTTTATGCCTGGACTCTCCTTATTTAAGAAATAAGAAAAATGAAAACCTTGCTTTGGGCATCTGGCCTAGTGCTAACCAAGCTAATCTCTTGAAACTGGAAAAATATTTCTCTTGCCAGAATTAAGCATTCCAATACAAATCCATGATAATGAAATTACCCTGAGATACCATTGCATTGCTCTGTACAATTAGTTCAGCTTCTAAAGTGAAGAAAGACATATTCCACATGAATTTTTCATGGGATTCTGGATTTTATCTGTTGATTTTGTCCCATTGTCACGCTGTTATATCAGAATCAATTTTATTTTATTTTTTATTTCTTCTTAAGGGTCTTAAATTTCCTTTCATATGAAGGTTTATGACACTTGATTTTTGACATTTTGTATACTAATGCCTGGATTTTGAGTCTTGCATTGGCTATAAATTATTTTATATGTAACTGACAATAAATGTGTTTTAAATGACTCAAAAGGACTCCATGATGTTGCTACAAATGATATGTACCATATTGACATGCACATCAGAGGTGTATTCAAATTAGGGAAAAATATCGTTTAGTCAGTAACACTATAAAATAGGTATTAAAGTGAGAATAAACTACTTATTTAGGAAATTTTCTGACTCACTGAATGCTCACTTGAGCTGTACTTGTCAAGCTTGTGTTAAATAATAGGTATTTCTTTAAGCATTATGTTATTAATGTAGAATAGGTGGCTGTGAGACCACTACAGCATCATATTATTGCATCAGAAAGTCGAGGTAAGGGAGCTTCACATCTCGCTTGTTCCCAAGTAAAACCGTAAATATAAAAGAGAAATTAAAAAAAAAATAAATAAAACCAGTAGAGCTATGCAAAGGACAATTAAAAATAATTTTTATTGGAACTCAAAAACATTTGTCTGCCTCTCATCTGCAGTTTTTTCATTACAAATTTTTAATTATATTTATATCTGATATTTACCAAAAAAAATAATGTGTAGTGAACAGCAGAAAAAAAATCAATCCTTCCATACAGACAAGACTAAACACTGTCTAATCAACTATAAATTTATATTTTTGAAAATTTTACATTTCTTGGAGAAAAGCATTAAGTCGAAGTGAGCTCAATATCAGAATACATGGCTTCGAAAATCAATACTGCTATTACAGGATGGCATTTTTCCATGATTAGTTGTATGTCATTTTAAGCAAAGCCCAAGTATTAAATCTGACTGGCCTCATCCTTGAAAGCTTTAAAAGACAGATGAACTAATAACAGAAAAAATAGTTGAAGGTGGATTTCCAGAAATTTCTGGAAATACATACTCAGAGATCTCTGAGTGAAATATAATGTCAGTTGGCTGCCTTAGCTGTGTGGCACAGCATAACCAACTCAGAAGTAGGTGAAATTAGTGGCATTTAATAAAAATTAAATTAAATACATTTAGTGCTAATGCTTCTATGTGCTCCATATATGATTTCTTTCACTTTTCATTATTCCTGCCTCATTTGACTTTTATAATTTTTTAATCTATCATGTAAGAAAAAAATAGTGTAAAAATCAATTTTCAACATAATGTGGAAACTTTCACAACATATGAATAATAAGTTCATTTTATTTTATTGTGCATGATACACTTTTTATCCCCCAAATTGCTTAGGACAGGGAAGACGCATTTAACCCTCTAAGGAGAGTTAAATTTAACCCTCTAAGGAGGTTTAAATGTGTCTTTATTTGAAAGAAATTAAGGAAAAAGTGGTCTTTAAAAGCAGTTATAGTAAGGTTATATCTATCTATATCTATATCTATAGACATCTATATAGAGAGAGATATCTATAGATATCTAGATAGATAGATAGATAGAGATATCTATATATACATAAAACAACCACTAAAGAGATTTGAGATTCAAAAAAGATCTTGTTCCAGTTAAATATACTATGCCTGTTATTTATGGAAAGAGAAATTGTCAGCTTTCTTTTACAAAAAGCTTATATTCAGTAATAGGCTTCATTATGTCTAATTGTTTAACTGATTTTTTTTTTCTCTTTAAAATTGGCAACTATAAATCGAGTAAGTTTTGCAGAGTTTTAATGTCATCCACATTCTTGTGACCAGAAAGACTATATAAAAATTCATGTAAGTGAATTTTGTGTCAATATGCAAGGCTGACTCAGAAATATTAAATGAAGAAAAAGAACAATACTATAAAAATTTGTATTTTGAGTCTAAACCCAGGTGATCTTAGATTTTATTCAATGCCAGATTTGCTACAAACCTTTTAATCATGTGATACTCTATTTGAAAAGCAGTATATAAGAATAATTTATCTCAATTTAATAATCGATGAGTAAAATAATTTGAGATGGGCCTTCATTTGAAAGATAAAATCTTGTCCAACCACTAAAGACTTTAAAAATTATAATTTCCTGAAACTGAGGGGGGAAAAATTACAAAAGGGAAACATGATTTGGAATGAAAAACAAAGCAACCCTGGAAAACAAACAAGCAAATAAAACCCCCACAATAGTAAATATTCTGCAAATTCAGATTCCTTAATCTGCATCTGTATTCACAAGCTCTATGTGAAACTTGCTGAAGGAAAAGTTATATTTTACTATATTTTTGATTTTCTTTTTTTGGATGGGTGGTTGGGCTTTTTTTTTTTGTTTTGCTTGTTGTTGGTTTTTTAAATTCCATACAAAGTTCCAATAATGTTAAGTGGCAAGCAGATAGATAAAGATAAATCCCCATTCTTATATATTAAAAGTAGCATTAATATTGTAGTGTAAAATACTCTAAGAATTAAATCTTCAGTATCTGGTCTTGAATTTGGTGAAAATTCTCCAATAACTATGAGAAGAATAGTATGCTCCAAATGACTGACACATGGGGCTTATTCTGGCATGCCCTACGGTCTCAGCAATGAATACTTGACATTTGACTGAAGAATAGCAAACTCCAGTGATTTTAAAACTTGGGATAAGTAAAATCAAAACATGAATTAGTATTTTGTTCAGAGACAAGGACACCCTCTAAAGAACAGATGACATACAAGAAAACACAGTGAAACATGACTGAAAATTTAAGCAGTAGAAATAGGAGAATGGGGAGTTGGAGTGAATGACAACTAAGTAATTATAGATGGTAATCATCTGTGAAAGACACTGATGGCAAACAATTTGTATTTGGTATATAAAGAGGAACTGAAAGGAGGGATTCTCAAACATTTTGGCTGAGATTTTCACAGAGATGGATGCCTTAGGGCCTTTTCACAGATTTCAGAAACAATACATTTTAGTACATTCCAACTGTTGATGTCTACTATGTATTTCTTTTTTGTTTAATGAATTTATAACAGTGTTGTTGCATGCGCCACTTGCATATATTGTGTGAAATGAAAGCTATTCCAAGAGGGTCTGTTACACTTCTGAAGACTTTATTAATGTTTTTGTGGGGTTTTTTGGTTTTTTTTGTTTTTTTTTTTTTTTTTTTGTCACTGCATAATGATGCCAAGGTAGATTGAAAGAGCACATAGTCTTTCAATGGTAGAGATTGTTCAAATATGAAGTAGACAAATAATTCTGTGCAAGAAAGATAGTGTTGAATATGCTTGTGTTTATGAATGAAACATCCTAAGCAAAGGAATCAGAGTTGTATGATGAGAGAAACCTAAGTAGATAATGACTCAGTTATTCACCATCCATAGATTCCCTTTTTTAAGGTGAGTATCTCAAAGAAAAGAACTATTCTGGAAATAATGTGTCAGAGTAGAAGTCAAGCACCTCCAGGAAATAAAACACTTAAAAGACTGACTGCTTGGGATACGAGCAAACATTTGAATACCAAGGAAATGCAGCTCTCTTCCCCCTTTCCCTTCCCCCTTTTCCCTTCCCCCTTTCCTTCCCCCTTTCCCTTCCCCCTTTCCCTTCCCCTTTCCCTTCCCCCTTTCCCTTCCCCCTTTCCCTTCCCCTTTTCCTTTTCCCCTTTCCTTTTCCCCTCCCTCCTTCCTCTTCCATCAAGACAGTCAAGAAAAAATAATGGTATTGCCTCAGTGTTATATATGCTGACTGGTCAAACCACTAATTAAACTCACAGACTAGTCCTTAGCCTCCTCATATATGGGCTAAAGAGAAGCATTTTCTAGGTAATTTGTAAATTAACTATTCAAGCAGGCCTTAAATGATGTGTCAAATTTAATTAAAATTGGTCAGCACATATAAGTGCTTCAGAATGAGGCACTGTACTGCTCAGTGGGAAGAATTAGAGAAAATCAGGCATGAAGTTGAACCTGTGAGGAAGGAAGGGGTGGGAGAAAAGTGGGTTTGGTCTTGTTCTACTCTATCATTAATTGTCAATAAATTAAATTAATAATCCTCAAGTCAAGTCTGTTTTGCCCATGGTAGTAATTTTCCTGAGTGGTTTTTCTGTCCTTATCTTGACCCATAAGCCTTGTGCTGTATTTTCTCTCCTTGCCTAGCTGAGGAAAGCGAATCATAGAATGGCTTGGTAGGCACTTGGTGACCAGCCAAGGCAACCCACTATGAGCAGCATATCTCTCTGGCATATCAGCCTCGTCATCTTTAAATTTGCCGAGGGTATACCCCACCCCATCATAAGACTAAACCCAGTTTGGATCCCTGGAGTACACAAGTAATGGGTAGCCTCAAATTAGGCTTTGCCTTATTGATCACCACCCTTTGTGCCTGGCCATTCATCCACTTGTCAATACACCACACTGCTCACCTTGATCATACATCAACAGCCTCTCTATGAGGATCTTACAAGAGACAATCTCAAATGCATTTTTATAGTCTAGGTAGGCAATATCTGCTACTCTCCCCACACCTACCAGGCCATTCACTTAATCATAGAAGTTTTCAACAAAGCAATTAGCTATTCATGTTTTAATTGTCCCCTAACTCATTGAGATGACATTTTCCTCAGTCTTCATTTTGTCACCTGTGTTCTTATAGCTACACTTCCTAATGTCCTCAACATCCTTGTACAGATACAGTTCCATTTGGGCTTTGGCTTTCCTGAATTCACCCCTGAATGCTTGATGAGTGCTTCTGTATTCCTCCCAGGTTTCCAAGCCTTGTTTCCACCCTTGTTGCAATCACAGCAATAAGTAGTGTGAGCAATCTGGTAATATAAGCTTAGAATTTGATATAGTGGTAGGCCATGCTTAGCATAAGTGTAGAAGAAACCAGTAGTTTAGCAAAATAGTGCTGTGTTAGCAGTGTGTAACTAAAACAAAGTACTAGTAGCTGTAAACACAAAGAATTATTTTGGAATAACAGGATGTATACATCAATCAACATCTTTGCGTGTTATTAGTAGTTCATCTTGGCATTATTATTACTCTTTAATTTTAATTTCTTCTGCAATTATGATTTTCCCTGTTTCACTTAAAATAAAAAAAAAAAAGAAAATCAAAACAGTTTTGTATTAAATAAACCCACTCACTAGAGAACTCCAAACAAGCTTCACAGATGCTAGTTATTTTAGTTGAAATTGCCCATTTTCATCTAAAACCTATTTTGACTGAAAATATTTGCTTCTACTGAGAAATAAGATACAGTCTATTATTTAATTTCAGTATAAAGCAGGAAACAATCAATACAGTTATGACTGGATATGCTAATATTCATGGTATGTTTTAATATTATTCCTCCTGGTTATCTGAATCAAAGGGAGAGGAAATGAATCAGAGAATTAAGTGGTCTGGAAATACAATATAAAAAACATTTTGTTGTATTGTATGGAGCAGAAAAGACCTTAGATCATGTGCTGTACTGTTGTGTAGCTCTTTTCTTTCTTCTTTGTTCTTCAATATTCCTTTGCAAATTGGCAGAAAATTTCTGCATTTGCTAATCAAAAGTTTGATGATAATTTCATGCTCTACCCTTGATTTTCCAACAGCTGTGCCCCTGCATTACTTGTGACTCAGTAATGATATTGAAAATTTATTTGCATGTGAGAATTATATTTTGAAGGTAGTCTGACAAATGAAAAATATGCTCAAATATTCTATAATCATAATACTGATGTGAACTGAGTATGGCATGTTCATGATATGCCAATGTGAAATTAATGTTTTATCTGGGTATTCATTATATTTTGAGAGACACAAGCTTTGTATCAGAAGATCTATTGAGATAAATCAAGATTCAAGTCTTATTAACACCATGAATCTTAGAAAGACTGTGCGGTTTTGTTTGGTTTTCTTAACCTCAATAACACTATTCAAATATCATTCAAACATGTGTGATTATCTATCCTCACCTGACTAATTAATTTTTCATACTCAGCCATACTCCAGTGGCTCACCACTGCTTGTCTTCTCCCTCCACACATCAACAGCCATGTGTGTCCACAGTGCCTTTCAGTCAAAATAAGCTATCAAAACTAATTTTCTTAAATTATTTTAAGTAATTTGATTAGCTTTTTGTTCTGAGAGATGTGACTGTCTTAGGCTATGCCTTTAAGAAAGGGACAGTTGCTGGAACACTCTGGATGAATGTTTTGGGAATAATAACAAAACCAAGATATTCTAAATGAATTTCATTGGTAGAATGCAACTTTAAGTTTTACTTCTGTTTGAATTTCAGTTCAGTTCTGTCTGTTCCAGTCTGCCTGTTTTCAGTCTCTGAGCAACAGCTGCTGGACGGAGTTAATCTTGAACTAACAGATAAGAATAATTCTTGCATACGCTTTGAGCTAACAGAATTTCCTCCTTAATAATTACCTTTTCTCTCTCACTAACCACTAAGGGAGGTCGGGGGAGAGAGGGGGTACAGGGTGGGGGGACCCTCCTGGCTGGAGGAGGGAGTTTTGTTCTGTATTACGTTCTTTGCTGTATATTTCTGTATATATTGTAAATACTGTATATTGTGTATATATCCATCTACATTTCATCTCTGCTGGTAAATATAGCTCTTATTCATTTGCTTCTCCAACTGAGTTAGCCATGGTTTCTTTGTGTGTGGGGGAGAACTTTCTCTCACCACCACAAGAGATTGGGGACTGTTCACAAAATCAGTATGACTGGCTTCAGAATATAAAATCTTCAGTCAATACTTGCTTATTTTTGGTCATTTCTCATCTTTCACCAGGTGTTCCTGCTTCTGAGCCATGCATAGAGTACTCATATGATGTTCTTGTGATATGCTGTGAAGCAGACAGCAAATTCAATCCTACTGAAACATTAAAAAAGTTTGCTAATTGTGAAAAGTAGCTGTGCAAGCCCTGTGACCCATAAGGGACAGGCAAGAGTGAGCAATGGAAAAACAGTGGAAGAGGAAACAAGAAAAACATATTCACATCACTTATCTAAATAAAATTTTACTTAGAAAATTTTAATGGAACCAGAGTATATCCTTTTTCTATTTTTTTTTGCTGCAGTTGCATTGTAAATGAAAGAACATGCATAATCAAACTCCAATAATACATGATCAAATTTTTTTTATTTCAGCTTGAAAACCCATACAAGGCAATATACTATAAATGATATATTTTATTGTCATGTTTACCTTTCACATTTGCTCCTGATACTTGGTATTTGTAGAAAGTTTCTGCTGTTAAATAGCAAACAAAGGACTTCTTGGGAAATGAATATCATATATAATATATTTGTACTACCACATATTAAATGGGAACAAAATAAACTCTCGGAACTGGGGTTGACATTTTATGCATTCTGGGATGTCTAAGTAAGGCAACAAGAAATAACAAACTTGTGTTGGAATATTTCAGTTTGGAAGGGACCCATAAGGAGCATCAAGTAAAATTCTTATCCTTGCAGAACTACCTAAAACTAAACCATAGAACTAAGAATGTGATCCAGATGCTTCCAGAACTCTGACAAGGTTGGTGCTGTGACAACATCCCTGGGGAGCCTGTTCCAGTGACTGACCCACCCTCTCAGTGAAAAACCTTTTCCTGTAATCCAGTATGAACTTCCCCTGATAAAACTTCATTCCGTTTCATATCCTTCATATCCTATCCAACTTCATATCCTATCACTGGTCACCAGAGAGAGGAGATTACCTCCTTCTTCACTGCTACTCTTGAGGAAGTTGTAGGCTGTGCTGAGGTCACCACTCAGCCTTCCCATCTCCAAGCTGAACAAATGAATTGACCGTAGCTGCACTTCTTAAGTCCTGCCCTCACTCTTCTGGATACACCAATAGTTTTAAGTCCCTCAGATTAAGGCATCCAAACTTCCACACAGTAGAGGCCACACAGGCGAGGCTGAATCAGTGCAGTGTGGAGTGGGACAATTAACTCCCTTCACAGTAATTAAATGCATTAGCCAGGGTTAGGAAGAAAATATTGTAGTTAAGACTTGAGATCCAGGAGTCTCCTCCAGGAGATTGGATGAGGCACTTGGTGCCATGGTTTAGTTGATAAGATGGTGTTGGGTGATAGGTTGGACTTGATGATCTCGATGGTCTTTTCCAACCTGGATGATTCTATTCTATTCTATTCTATTCTATTCTATTCTATTCTATTCTATTCCATTCTATTCCATTCCATTCCATTCCATTCCATTCCATTCCATTCTATTCTATTTTCTTAATCTTTTAAACTTCATCCTTTTTCTGATGCTACTACTAACATCAATGGGCAAACTGCTTTTCTCACTGCAAAAAGTGTTTTTAATGCAGCATTATATATCTTCCTCTTTGATAATTGCATTGGTTATATGCTTGCAAATGTTTTTCTTTGCAAGATTATTTTCCTTTCCTTTTCAATATCAAATTTTTAATCTGAGAAGAACTAGATATATCTCATGCAGCTTAAATTTAAATGTCTAGTTGTCATATAATTCCAGAATAAAATTTTTTCTGGAAATATGTCTATTTATTTCTAACACAAATACACAGTTATATGAGATTTAAGTGCAGAACTTACATCCAGACATTACAGATATTCTGTTACTATTTTCTCAGAAGACTTTTCTTTAGTTGAGAACTGTAGTTTAGAACTAGTTACAGAAATAACAGTGGTGAGGGTTTTTTAGAAAAGAAAAAGTGCAAAGGATATACATGTTTAGGCTAACTTTTAAATAAAACAAATCCTATAGAAAAGTAGATTGCAGACTTGGAAATACTTTCAAGGAGAACAAGAATCGTGTAAAAGTTCTTATTGTTCAGTCTCAAGTTAAATATATTGTGGTGGACTGTAAAGAGAAGTCAAAACAGGTGTAAGGTTTGGGGAGTTTTGCTGCTGCTTCTTTTTTTCATGTTTTCCTTTCCCAGGGTGGAAGAAGTGTGGCCAGCAGGAGCAGCGAAGTCATTCTGCCCATGTACTCAGTACTGGTTAGGCCACACCTTGAGTACTGTGTCCAGTTCTGGGCCCCTCAATTTAGGAAAGATGTTGACTTTCTTGAACATGTCCAGAGAAGGGTAACAAAGTTGGTGAGGGGTTTGGAGCACAAGCCCTATGAGGAGAGGCTGAGGGAGATGGGGTTGCTTAGCCTGGAGAAGAGAAGGCACAGGGGAGACATTATTGCTCTCTACAAGTATCTGAAGGGAGGTTGTAGTCACGTGGGGGTTGGTCTCTTCTGCCAGGCAACCAGCACCAGAACAAGAAGACACAGTCTCAAGCTGTGCCAGGGGAGGTTTTGGCTGGATGTTAAGAAGTCCTTCATAGAAAGAGTGATTGGCTATTGGAATGTGCTGCCTAGGGAGGTGGTGGAGTCACCATCACTGGAAGTGTTTAGGAAGAGACTTGATGGGGTACTTGGTGTCATGGTTTAGTTGATTAGATAGTGTTGGATGACAGGTTAGACTTGATGATCTTGAAGGTCTTTTCCAACTTGGTTAATCCTATTCTATCCTATCCTATCCTATCCTATCCTATCCTATCCTATCCTATCCTATCCTATCCTATCCTAATATGAACAAGGCCATCTGTTATAGGACAAATACTTTGAAAATGTTCATGACAGGAAAAAAAAAAATAAAAGAAAGAGACATTTTTCTCAACTACAGTAAAAGTCACACATATAAGTCAAGGTAGTTATTCAGAAGATTGAAGATAAAATTAAATTATCAAAGTAATTTGATACTGGGTTATGCTTTGTATGTTATGATTGCATGTTGCACCAGAGGAAAGTTAAATGCGGGGGGTGGGGGAAGAATAAAAGAGGAAAACTTCAGTAGGTGTTCCATACCTATAAGTTTTAAAAACATTAAAAGATGTAATGGAGGTTTCAAGCTTTCATTGACTGTTTGCTGCAAGTTGTTGTGATACCAATAGCATTTTAAACTTTTTGTCAAATTCTTTCCATTACGAAGTAACTATTACAGAAAACTGTCAGAAACACAATTCTCTCTATGCACTTATATTACAGTGTGCTGATTATGCAGGGGCACAATCACTTCCCTGCTCCTGCTGGCCATGCTTTTCCTGATACAGGCCAGGATGCTGTTTACCTTCTTGGCCACCTGAGTACACTGCTGGCTCATTTTCAGATGGTTCCAAACCAACACCCCCAGGCAACTTTCTGGCCACTCTGCCCACCTGTGCTCCAGACACTATTTGCTAATGTTTTAATTTTGAGATAGGAAGATTCCTTCAAAAATTTAGGCAAATTTTATCCCTTCAGATTTCTCTACAAAGTCACTACTGGAAATTACTTCACACTAAAACAAATCACATTATCTAAAATTCAGGGTTTGGTAATCTGAAACAGATACTTTCCCTCTTCCCCCATAAAAATAACTGGTCTCACTGAAGACAATCTTGGGACAACTCTGAGTCAGGTTAACAGCTCCACTGTTATCCCAGGGGCTGCAGGGGATGGTTGATTATGTGACACCCACAATGGTAACAGATGCTCCTTTGCTAACTCTCTGAAGTGTCTGTATACCAATGCAAGAAGCATAGAAAATAAGCAGGATGAACTAGAAATCTGGGTGCAGTTGCAGGGCTACGATCATGGTGGGACAGCTCCCATGGCTGGAATGTTATGGATGTCTATGTATTTTCAGGAAGTACAGACTGACAAGGCAAAGTGGTGGGGTTGCTTTCTATGTGAATAAGTAACAAGAATGTGTTGAGCTTAACCCAAGGGAGATGATAAAAATTGAAAGCTAATAGGTAAGAGTGAAGAGACATACAAACATGAATGATACGGTTGTGGGTGTTTACTACGGGCCACTAAACCAGAAAAAAGCTGCCAATGAGGCCTTCTACAAGCTGCTCGAAGTAGCCTCAAGATCAAGTGCCTTGATGTTCATGGGTGACTTCAACCACTCTGGCCACAAGTAAGGCCAGATGGATGAAAACTACAGGCATGTCAGCCTGACCTCAGTGCCAGGAAAGATTATGGAGCAGATCATCTTGGGAGCAATCACAGCACACCTGCAGGATGGCCAAGGGATCAGGCCTAGCCAACATAGATTTAGGAAGGGTAGGTCCTTCCTCAGCAACCTGATCTCCTTCTATGATCAGGTGACCTGCCTGGTGGATGTGGGGAAGGCTGTGGATGTAGTCTACCTGGACTTCAGCAAGGCCTTTGACAACATCCCCCACAGCAAACTACTGGCCAAGCTGTCAGCCCGTGGCTTGGACAGGAGCACACTGCATTGGGTTAGGAACTGGCTGGAGGGCCGAGCCCAGAGAGTGCTAGTGAATAGTGCCACATCCAGCTGGCAGCCAGTCACTAGTGGTGTTCCCCAGGGATCAGTGTTGGGCCCAATCCTATTCAATATCTTTATTGATGATCTGGATGAAGTTATTGAGTCCATCATCAGTAAATGTGCAGATGACACCAAGCTGGGAGCAGGTGTTGAATTGTTAGAGGTTAGAAGGGCTCTCCAGAGGGACCTCAACAGGCTGGACAGATAGGCAGAGTGCAAAATGCTGGCATTTAACAAGTCCAAGTGCTGGATGCTGCACTTTGGTCACAAAAACCCCACGCAGTGTTACAGGCTGGGGTCAGAGTGGCTGGAGAACAGACAGGCAGAAAGGGACCTGGGGGTAGTGGTTGACAGCTGGCTGAACATGAGCCAGTAGTGTGCCCAGGTGGCCAAGAAGGCCAATAGCATCCTGGCCTGTATCAGAAATAGTATGGCTAGCAGGAGCAGGGAAGTCATTCTGCCCGTGTACTCAGCACTGGTTGGGCCACACCTTGAGTACTGTGTTCAGTTCTGGGCCTCTCAATTTAGGAAAGATGTTGACTTGCTGGAACATGTCCAGAGAAGAGCAACAAAGCTGGTGAGGGGTTTGGAGCACAAGCCCTATGAGGAGAGGCTGAGGGAGCTTGGGTTGTTTAGCCTGGAGAAGAGGAGGTGCAGGGGAGACCTTATTGCTCTCTACATCTACCTGAAAGGAGGTTGTAGCCAGGTGGGTGTGGTTCTCTTCTCCCAGGCAACCAGCACCAGAAAGAGAACACAGTCTCAAGATGTGCCAGGGAAGTTTAGGCTCAAGGTGAGAAGAAAATTCTTCCCAGAAAGAATAATTGGCCATTGGAATGGGCTGCCCAGGGAGGTGGTGGAGTCACAGACCCTGGATGTGTTCAAAAAAGGATTGGACATGGCACATGAAGCCATGGTTTAGTTAGTCATGAGGTATTGGGTAATAGGTTGGACTTGATTATCTGTGAGGTCTTTTCCAACCTCATTGATTCTATGATTCTACGATAATTTGGAAAGAGCACACAGCTAAGCGTAAACAGTCTAAAAGGAGATTTACAGTATGTGGAATAAAGGCCTGGTCACTTGGGAGAATTGCAGAGATATAACCAAGAATGCAAAGATGCAACAAGGAAGGCCAAGGCTCTCTCAGAACTAAGTCTTGCCAGTGGGGTGAAGACAACAAGAAGAGTTTTTTCAAATACATCAATAATAAAAGGAAGAGCAGGCAAAAGGTGTGCCCACTACTGAATGATATGGGAGATATGGTAACTAGTGATGCAGGGTCCTACATCTGGGAAGGAATAAAAACATGCACCAGTACAGGTTAGGAGCAGACCTGCTGGAAAGCAGCTCCATGGAGAAAGACCTTGGAGTACTAGTGGACAGCACACTCTGCATGGGACAACAAAGTGCCCTTGTGGCCAAGAGGGCCAATGGTGTCCTGGGGTGCATCAAGAAAAGTGCATCTAGCAGGTCTAGGGAGCTTCTTCTCCCCTCTACTCTGCCCTAGTGAGACCATACCTGGAATACTGCATCCAGTTTTGGGCTCCCCAGTTCAAGAAAGACACAGAACTTGTAGAGAGAATCCAACAGAGAGCCAGGAAAATTATTAGGGGACTTGAGCATCTCCTCTACGAAGAGAGACTGAGAGACCTGGGACTGTTTAGTCTTGAAAAGACAAGATTGAGAGGGAATCTGTTCAGTGTGTATAAATATCTGAGGGGTGGGTGTCAAGTGGAGGGGGCCAAGCTCTTTTTGGTGGTGCACAGTAATAAGACAAGAAACAATGGGTTCAAGCCTGAGTATAGAAGATTTCACCTCAATGTGAGGAGAAACTTCTTTACAGTGAGGGTGATGGAGCACTGGAACAGGCTGCCCAGGTAGGTTGTGGAGTCTTCACCATCTGGAGACTTTCAAAACCCACCTGGATAGATTCCCTAAGTGATCCTGCTTTGGCAGGGGAGTTGGACTCCACGAACTCTTGAGGTTCCTTCCAACCTCTAATGTATTGTGATACTGTGACACATGGAAAGAAAAAAAGCGTGGGGAAAAAAAGTGGGATTTAGATGAAGCTGAATGTACAGGAAATTAAACATTTTGTTTACTTTTGGAATCTAAAGAATTATCATATCTTTGAAAGTGCTGAGAAAAAGATTTAATTTTTAATAACAAAGCATTTTCACCATTTGATTATGATTTTCATTTGGAAATTATAATGTTTCTTTGTTATCAGAATTAAATATTTTGTCATTATGATATTTCTTCCCCTTGGCCAAAGGGATTTGCAACACTTGCAAATAGAATTTGATCTCCTAATAGCCTCTGTTTCCTTTTCTTTCTAATTTTTATGAATGTTTAAATCAACTAGAAAATGCTGACTGTTTATATTAAGAACATTTTCTGAATCACCTGTGTAAAGCAGGACTACTCTTCAGAATGCAATAGGGACTATGAAGTAGTTAAGGCTATAAGGATTCAACGTTAAAATGAAATGGTTTTCTTTAGATATTGAAGTTACCCATTGATTTTAAAACAGGTGAGTCATGGTGACTGAATGCTAGAAGTCAGGAGGAGACATTAGTCTATTTTTATATTCTATTACTAGTCTTTTCAGAATAGCTCTAAATTAGTTCAGTGAATGATTCATTCTGCCTCCCTCATTTATGGTGGTATGGCATCTATTGTCCTCTGCAGTGCCTATTTCTGTAGACAACTCTATTAGTTTAAAGAGGTTACCTAATTTTTCAGTGCTTAAAATGTGATGAGTCAATCCTAATACTCTTTATATATGTACAAAAGACAATTTTTCTCATCACAGAAGCCAAGGGACAGGATTCTTCTGCTAGCTATGGATGTCTAATGCCACTTTTTATCTTGTAGAGTGTCCTGTTTGAATGTCAGTCACTGCAATTTTGTCTGGAGGGGATAATTGGTTGGTTAGATGGCTGGGTGTCCTGAAGGGACAAAAATCCTCAAAAATGCTATGAACCAGACAATGAGGCAGGAGCTAGTAGGTCTGTTTTTTCAGGCTTTTCAGGTCTGGGTTTTTATTGCCCAGGCTTGCCTGAACATGTTTTGGAGCCCGAGTGAGCTAGGTGGGCATGCTTTTGGCCACGTTTGGAGAGAAGTCTTTCTATAGGTTACAATATCAGGATTTTATTCCTCATTCTGTGTTGTCACTGGCCATTATTGTCTTGGGAAAACTATAAGTACCAGCCCAAAGAACCAGAGCCTTGCCTTGCAATTGTCCATGCTCTGGAAGGAACCACAAGCTTCGCTTGGAAGCCAAACTCTGTTTCAGTTTACCCAGACAGGACAGCAAAGACCCCTTGCTGTTTTAGCGTTGTAAAGCCTAGGAGCAGACAGACGCGTCTTGCTGGGCCAAGAGGCAAAACCCCAGAGGAGCTGAGTCCCCGGGACAGTTGTGTTTGATTGGAGCAAGGAGTGAGCGCCGCTGCGAAGGATTGCAGCAGAGGAACCTCTTTTCTACAAAGCTTTCAGCTACAGAACCTTTGGGAGTAAATCCTGTCTCATCAATAAGCTGCAGACACCAACAGAAAGTGAAACTGTGCTCCTGCAGCTTCCATGTGGTCAGCGCCATTTTGGTTTTGTTTGAATCCTAATGTGTGCCACAAGGTATCAGGATCAGTGAGTAATTACAATACCTGAATTTTATAAGCATCTATTGGAGGTCTGTTGCCCTAGGGAATTCTGGAGATCCCCCCCTTTGTGGGCAATCACCAGCTTCATTGCCAATGTTCCTTTTTCTTTACAATTTAAAGTGCTGTTTGTTGTTTCTGGATTTTTGCACATATTGTTTAAATTGTTACTTGTTCCTGCTGGTGAGGTATCTGCTCCACGACCGAACATCCCGATCCTGTAAATAGGTTTTATTTAATATTTTCACAATATTTTTAACAATTATTAATAAAATTATTAATATTTTTATTAATCACTCAGCTTATTGAATATTAAATAGCCTTTTACCAGTCATAACACTGGGGATTGGGGGCTTTTTTGTTCTTTCCATAAAATTGTAGCTGCTTAAGAAATTCGGTGTTATACTTGCTAGATTCAGTCAAAAGTATTGTACAGCCTGGGATTCACCAAGAATTTTATGATTAGCGGTGAAATCCATTGTTTGTTAAAGTAGTCTTAGTGCAGTTTCCTGAAGACTAGACTGAAGTGTCAATTTAGGAATTAAGATATCTCAATGAAGACATGTATGATCACTATGGAAATTTGGAAACCTGATTCATATATATGCAACTACTTTTATACCAGACCTGGTGCTGAATGTTAAAAACACAGTAAAGCTTGAAAACAATCAAAAAGCCCCCAAACCAATCAACTCTTTAAGACATCAATAACCCTGAAATTGTATGCATAAGGTTTAAACCTATTATCTTTTAATATGGCTAGAATTAATAATTTCCTTGGTACCACTTTTTTTTTTTGGGGGGGGGGGAGGGGAGACACTACTATCACAAGGCCTAAACAAAACATTATAATTTGAAAACCACAAAAAGAGCTTCAGAGTTTCCTGAAATCAATGCAATCTCTCTTTGATACCATAACTAATTTTCTCAAGAGGGTATCTTCAATTTGTTAACACACTGATTTATTTTCCTAGGGGAAAGCTACTGTTCTCAGTTTTGGTTATTTTCACCTAGCCTCTACAAAAATAACAGCTGTAAATTTGCTTTGAGACCTGCTCAGTCTATGCACAGAAAAGTGGGGGGGAAAGCTCCAGATCCATCCCCTCCCCGTACAGGTTTTTGGGGCACAAAAGAGGGCAAAGGAGGTGTCTGCAAGTCTGGGGTTGGATTCAACTCACCAGGACCCATCTACACTGCACATGAATTATTTTCATGCAGTTTTCCAAACTTGGAATGTAACAGGTTGAGCTTTCCCACTTTGTTTATTTTCCATTTTTCTCTGAGTTATTAAATAAGGGGTGAAATTGTAAGCAACTTGCTTGTTTTCCCTGAAAGCTAGTTTACACTCTTTCTGCTTTTCCTGCTTAAAGTTGTCCTGTGCACCATTGCCAAAAAGCTGCCTCTCCATGCTGAGAAACTGCCTCGGGGCAAACTGCTTCCCATACCTCCCCCTATTCTCCCCACTCCCCTACCCTCGTTGCAAAGCTCTCTGGCCGCAAAGTGCTGAAACGCATGGCTTTGGCTGCAAAGCTGCCTTGTAACTTTTGGACTGGCTGCATTTTGGCGTTGTTTATATCTGGAATGCATTTTGGATTATAAAATTCCAGTTCTGGGGACCTCCCAAAACGAGGAGACTGTCTCATGAGTAGATTGGCTATTTTCCTGGTCTCTGGCTATTTGCCTGCTGTCCTGGAGGGACAAGCCCAAACATGCCCTAAACCAGACAGTGGGCTAAGTAGCTCTTAAGTCTGCAAACCTGGACATTGCCCTGGAAACCCTTTCCTGCACAGCACTCCACGTGGTGGACTGTCATCTTTGGTGTGTTTACCCTTGTGAATTCAAATGCACACCGTATTTCTTGGATTATACTTGTAGCGTCCAGAAACATACCGGATGAAGGCAACAAGCCATGAGTAAACTGGCTAATCTAATTGTACAAGTCTGTTAAGAGGTTCTGTTGCCTACCCGCTCTCTTGAGCAAACCTAGAAATCCCCTTGTGGGCGAAGCCAGCAAGTAAGCCCTGCAGCCCTTTCTAATTTGAATTACTGTTTGCACATTTTGGACTTTCCTATGTAGTTTCAATTGCTATGTTTCCTTTTGTGCAAAATATTTAAGAATTCAATCACAACTGAATACTTTGAATCTGTAAATAAGTTTATAAACACCTTTGTGCGGTTTATAAATTAATATTTTTATTAATTTGCCCTTCCTATTAGTAAATATTAAAAATTCCATAATACCTGCCTTGCTTGTGACCAGGAAAGTCCATGCTTGTGGGCTTAATTATTTTCCAACTTGATTCCTTAAACTGTTTGTTGTTGGGTTTATGTATACATACTGTGGATGTACCTTCCCAATGCAATACCTGAACCTGTAAATATTTTCCCTAACTTGAATATCGTTTTGGACCAAATAAATAATTATACATGCCTCATATATTTTATTAACATTTTATTAATATTTTTTATATATTTTAATTAATATATTAATATAGTTTATTCATATATGAGGCGTATAATTATACATGCCTCATATATTTTATTAATAACCTGTAAAAGAAGTGATTTAGCAATCATAACTTAGACTCAAAGGACCTGCTACCCTCAAAAATACTACAGCTACCTCTTTAACAAACCACTAACAACTATTTATAATGGTTGCACAGCATGTGAACGAAGTTCTTTTTGTTTTGCTCCAATAGAATGCTGCTGAATGCCTCTTGCAATGCCTTTTCTTTTTTCCCTCACAAAAATCCAAAAGCTCCTGCCAGCTTGTCTCATTTCAGACCAGAATAAAGAGACCTGAGAGAACATGGAATTCTAAGAAATATCACTATTATGCTGTTTGTGGTAATAGGTGATAGAATACATCTTCTTAACATTCATTTTCATCTCTTTCTTCATAATTATTAGCCTTTCAAAATGAAGTTAAAATAAAAAAGTATGTGGAAATAAAAAAAAAGTGGGGGAAAAATTAAAAAAAAAAGTGAGAAAAAATGTGTATAGGGGTCAGACTCTATTGGTTCAATGAAAGAGAAACATGAGAATTTAAACAGCTGCTTGGGGAATAGAACAAGACTGGGATTTTGCTAGGGACTATGACTTCTTCTGTTAAGAACACTCTAAGACTGTAATGCTGGGGAGTCTGCAATTCTGTAATAATGGACTTCAGAGAGGATTTCTGGCATTCTTTACTCCCTGCATTTTTGAATTCCACTACAAAGCAATAACAGGTCCATGCAACCATTTGTCACCCAATGGCCCCCCGTAACAGGGTTACTACCTCTGGTGTTCGAACTCAGACGGTGGACTGGAAGATTTCAAGATATGTGTCCTGAAGGGACAAAAAGTCTCAAAATGCTCTGAGTCAGACAATACGGCAGGAGCCAGCAGGTCTAGTTTTTCAGGAGATTGCTCATGTTGCCCATGCTTGGCTGAACATGCCCTGGGCTCCAAGTGGGCCAGGTGTGTGTGCCTTTGGCCATGTTTGGAGAAAACTCATTCTATAGATTAAAGTGTCAAGATTCTATCCTTAATCTGTGTTGTCACTGGCCATCATTGTCTCGGGAAATCTATAACTGCTAGCCCAAAGATCCAGTACCTTGCCTTGCAATTTAGGCCTGGCACAGGTAGTTGTGGCCGAGTGGTAAGGCGATGGACTAGAAATCCATTGGGGTTTCCCCGCGCAGGTTCGAATCCTGCCAACTACGCAGAGGAGGCAGCTCTCTTTTGGCCCCTCAGTTTAGGAGGATGTTGTCTTGCGGGAACGTGTCCAGAGAAGGGCAACGAAGTTGGTGAGGGGTTTGGAACACAAGCCCTATGAGGAAGGCTGAGGGAGCTGGGGTTGCTTAGCCTGAAAAAGAGGAGACTCAGAGGTAACCTTATTGCTCTCTACAACTACCTGAAGGGAGTTGTAGAGAGGCAGAGGTGGTCTCTTCTCCCAGGCAGCCAGTACCAGAACAAGAGGACACAGTCCAGGCTGCACCAGGGCAGGTTTAGCTGGATGTTAGGAAGAAGTTCTATACACAGAGAGTGATTGCCCATTGGAATCGCTACCCGTGGAGGTGGTGAGTCACCTTCATTGGAGGTGTTCAGGAGGAGACTTGAAGGGTGCATGGTGCCATGGTTTAGTTGTTTAGGTGGGTTGGATTAGTTGATGGCTTGGACGCGATCACAGTATCACAGTATCACAGTATCGCCAAGGTTGGAAGAGACCTCGAAGACCATCGAGTCCAACCTGTCACCACAGACCCCACAACTAGACCATGGCACCAAGTGCCATGTCCATCCCCTTGAACACCTCCAGGGACTCCACCACCTCCCTGGGCAGCCCATTCCATGGCAAATGACTCTCTCGGTGAAGAACTTTCTCCTCACCTCGAGCCTAAACTTCCCTGGCACAGCTTGAGACTGTTCTCTTGTTCTGGTGCTGGTTGCCTGGAGAAGAGAACCACACCCACCTGGCTACAACCTCCTTTCAGGTAGATTAAGATCAATAAGGTCTCCCTGCACCTCCTCTTCTCCAGGCTAAACAACCCAAGCTCCCTCAGCCTTTCCTCATAGGCTTGTGCTCAAGGCCTCTCACCAGCCTTGTTGCCCTTCTCTGGAGACGTTCAAGTGTCTTGATGTCCTTCTTAAACTGAGGGGCCCAGAACTGGACACAGTACTCAAGGTGTGGCCTAACCAATGCAGAGTACAGGGGCAGAATGACCTTGTGACCGTTGAGGCTATGCCTTTAAGAAAGAGACAGTTGCTGAACACTCTGGCTGAATGTTTTTGATATTTAAACAAAAACAAGATAGTCTAAACTAATTTCATTGGTAGATTGTAGAATGCAATTTTAAGTTTGGGTTCTGTTAGTTTCAGTCTGGTCTGGGTTCAGGCTGTGTTCGGTCTGTGCTTCTCTGTCCTGTGGGCTGGACGGCTTCTCTCTTTCTGAAGCAGGAGTGACCTTGGTTAACAAAGCTAACCAATAAGAAAACTAATTCTTGCATTTGCTTTGAACTAACAGAATTTTTCTTCCTTAATTGCCTTTCTCTTCTCTCTCTAACCCTTTTTGGGAAAAGGGGAGTAGGGAGGGAGAGAGGGGGGGTTCAGGGAACCCCCCTGGCTGGATGGATGGAAAAAGCTGTTTTCTTCTGCATTATGTTCATTGCTGTGTATTTCTGTATATATTGTAAATATTGTATATTTGTGTACATATTCATTGCATTCCATTTATGACTGTAATATAGCTTTCATCTGCTTTTCCACTGAGCTAGCTGTGGTTTCTTTCTTTGTGTGTGTGTGGGGGAACGTTCTCACCCCCACCACAAACCTCCCTGGTCCTGCTGGCCACACACATTCCTAATGCAGGCCAGGATACATTGGCCTTCTTGGCCACCTGGGCACACTGCTGGCTCATGTTCAGGCAGCTGTCCGATCAGCACCCCCAAGTCCCCTCTCTGTTTGAAGCTCTCCAGCCACTCCAACTCAGCCTGTAGCTCTGCATGGGTTGTTGTGGCCAAGTGCAGCACCTGGCACTTGGACTTGTTGAATGCCATCCCATTGGACTCCACCCATCTGTCCGCCGGTCGAGGTCCCTCTGCAGGCCCTTCTACCCTCTAACTGACTAACATCTGCTCCCAACTTGGTGTCATCTGCAAATTTACTGATGACTGTCTCAATCCCCTCATCCGATCGTCAATGAAGACATTGAAGAGGATGGGGCCCAGCACTGCTCCCTGGGATGCCACTGGTGACTGGCCTCCAGCTGGAGGTGGCACCATTCACCACCCACTCTCTGGGCCCGGCCCTCCAGCCACTTCCTAACCCAGGCCAGAGTGTTGCTGTCCAAGCCACGAGCTGACAGCTTGGCCACGAGTTTGCTGTGGGGGACGGTGTCAAAGCCTTGCTGAAGTCCAGGTAGACCACATCCACAGGCTTCTCACATCCACCAGGTGGGTCACCTGACATCCTAGAAGGAGATCAGGTTGGAGAGGCAGGACCTGCCCTTCCTGAATCCATGTTGGCTGGACCTGAGCCCTTGTCGCGCCATCGTTGCAGGTGCAGTTATTGCCGCCAGGATATCTGCTCCATCATTTTCCCCTGTCACTGATGTTACAGACTGACTGGCCTATAGTTTCCAGGCTCCTCCATCGACCCTTCTTGTGGATGGGACC